>LPNX010439196.1:20201-169603 GCA_001517045.1 Pseudotsuga menziesii
CTGGGAGTCATACATGATCCACAAGAAAATTTTCTCCTCGCACTTGAGGTTGAATAACATAAACTTTTGAGATGCCCCTATTCCAGATTGGGTTGTCAATTTGATCTATACATATAACATGTACCACTTACTCTTATGCAAAAGGCTTGACTGACCCTAGTGCAACATGTCTTAGGAGGTCTCACTAACCTACTCCCTATTCATCCACTCATCCAAAAAATTTCCCATCACTTACCACCACCAATTGTTGAAGTTGGCTGAAAAAATCAAGCTAACAAGGAAAAGTTTGAAAGAATCCTACTACTTTTTATTATTAGCAAGTGTTTTTATTATTAAAGCTTCAAAATTTGTTTTTCTTCTTGAATCTTATCAAAAATCACTAATACCATCTTTCACAAACTTGCAATAATTTTATCTTTGTTGGAATTACACATGTTGATCTCATTCAAGGCCATCCAAGATAACCTTATAGCTTTCAAAGGGTCGAACATCACACATAGATCTGTTAAAACTTAATATATTTGGGTGTGATTGAGAACCAAATTGAATTACTTGGTGGCTGACAACTCCATTCTAAGGAATATGAATCCTAAGGAATATGAATGCTTATGCGTGTTGTCTTGAAACATATTTGTTCGAACTAGGTTTCCACAACCAAATTCTTTTGACTTACAGAGTCAATTATTGTCAATACTGACATCTTCACTTAAGCTATTATCTCCCACAACTATATCCTCATATTTTTCACTTGCTTGATTGGTCCAATTGTTTTTCCAAGTGATAGTGTCTCATCAAAGTTGAGAAGTATCAAGATCTTAATTTTCTTTTCTACTACTTTTTCCTACTAGGATTCTATTGGTTTCTTCTTTTAATGTCAGAAACAATATTTTTTTTCATTGTATCATATCTTCTTACAAGCTTCCCTAGAGACTCATTATTATCTATTAAATTCATTGAATGGGTCAACTTGTTGACAGAAATAAAAATGCCTATAAATATAGACCTTTAATTATCTATGAACATATTTTTATCTTTCCATTCAAATTCTCTTCTCTTCCTAGTTGTTCATGAAATTGATAGACCTTCAATTATGTATGAACATATTTTATCTTTCCAATCGAATACTCGTATCTTCCTAGTTGTTGATAGTATTTATATCCATTTCTTTGTTATAGGCATCCTCAAACTTTCAAAGGCCAAATAGTTCAAGTTATTTTTCTATTCGGGTGTCGATTCCAATAGTATAATTCGGTGCAATCTACTCTTACTTATTGAGAATTCCAATTTTATGATATATTGATGAACTTCTTACAAAGAATACAAGAATCAATCAAACATGCACATCAATTTGAAACAAACTACACTACAACCTCTAATATAAATTTCTAATTGCAATGAAATAATGACAATATCAAATACTAATTTGTGCACCTGTTACTCATTCTAAACATCCCCTTAGGTTGGTGTTAATAACATTATCCAGAGCGCAGTATTTTTCTCCTATTTTTGATCATGAGCCATAGAATATCTGTGACTGAATGTCCCCCTCTAAAATAGAGGGCTCTTCCATGTTGTCTTCAAATTTCTTGGTACCTGGACCCAGGCCACAAGACATCCCTTCATGCCACTTGGAATTGTCCTGATAGAATCCATCTACCTACATATCTACTAGATTCCCATCTACTACTATTTGTCCATCTTGTGGAATGGGATTACAGAGTTTCAAATGTTAGCAAACAAGAATTTTCTTCTCATCAAAGTCAGAGCATGCATCTTCGACCAAATCCATCCATTTCTCTGAGTGTGGATATATATTTTTGATGCATACCCAAGTCTTTATCTCTACCATTCTGAAATGAAACCATATAATATTTTCTCAAAGGCCCCATTCCCTCCTCATTACTTGCAATTTTTCATAGGGAAGTTGTTGAGGCTTTCAAAGTCCTTGGAGGAATTTTTGGACTTGATGGGGGTTTCCTGGACATTCTTAAGAAATGAACACATTGCTAGGAAATGAACACTAGTAAGAAATTCCTGGGATGGTTTTAAACATTGTTGGGAAATTCTGTAATAAATTCATTTGTGGAAATTGTTTGATATATAAGTAGGGCGGATAGCAAAATATAACCTCATGGATGAATTAATACTCTGAAGAAGAAAAAAAAGAACCATGTGATGAACTATGCCCATAAAACCTTGATTTCAAAAAATCCAATTGAATTTGGGTCCAGGGAAATGATTGCAAGAAAAATCATCCACACAAAACCATGTTTCAAGAATTGCAAAGAAAAATCATGTCCATAAAACCTCGTAGTGAAATCAGGGCTAAAAACCCTTACAAAATAATTCCCATAAAACCTTGATGCCAACAAGTCCAATGAAATTTGGTGAGGACACATTGCAAAGCATCGAGGAGAGCGAAAGAAAAAAGTTTGGATGTTATATATTTTCGGGTGTAAAAGGCAAAATCGTTCTCTTTATGGGGAAATAAAAAACTTTCCAAAACATTACAAAGGAGAAAAATAATTTCTTTGAACATTGGTAGCAGAGAAGCATTTAAATATAGACATCCATCAAGGTCAAATAAATAAAAATGTAATTTTTAATAGTTTACAATAATTTACCATATTATAGTGTATTATTAATGTCATATTTTGCATTCAAAATGTAGTACGCCATGTCTTTAATGTCGAGAAACATGTATACAAGATCAACTCTCTCAATAATAGGTTTATAAAATTGACAACTTGTAAGCATGGGCCTCTAAGATTACAGAGATAGTCTTATCATAAATGCTATAAGGGAAAGAGGTTAACATTGTACAAGCCACCTTTTTAAGACAATTATTACTATATGTTGCATAGATTTTCAAAAATGGAAGTAAACAAGTTTAATGGCCCCAACCCAACCAGATGGATTACCCAAATGGAACATTATTTTCTCCTCGAGGGTATTAATGATAAGTAGTTGAAACTCAAAGTGGATATGTTATACTTGGATCGAGAGAATTGGCATGGTGGCAATGGCATAAGAAGAATTACAAGGCATACATTGCTTAGAGTCAATTTGTGAATGCCATCTCATTATATGTTGGATGGAAAGTATTTGTAGAGGAAATATAATATAATATTAATGGATATATATATGTGGAGGAAATGTAATATGATATTGATGAATTGTTTTCATTAACCTTACGTGAAACATGGGAATGGTTGTTGAACTTAAGCATACATGGAGATTATATAATCATGGATCATATATTAGATATGCTTCTTGAAAACACGTGCCATATTTGGAGGTGGCATGTTTCCCTTTCCATGGTTTGAGGAGAACATGTGAAAGTAATTTGTAGAAGTTTTTATAAAGTATTGAATAGAATTTATGTGAATATCAATTAGAGGGATTTTTAGCTCTTTTGTTGACATTTCTTTTAAATGGTTAAGTAATCTTGGAAGGGGATTTTGGATGCATCCATATGGTCCGTGTCCATTGTTTTAGTATTGTACAAACCATTCTTTCACCTCTATGATCATTTTTGTGATTAGGAAATCAAATGAATTCAAGATTTAGTGAAATACTAGAATAAGGCATTATGGGCCTCTAAACAAGATCAAAAGGTCGCCAATATGTATTTACAAGAGTTTATATTTATAAAAGGTGGCAATTTTAAAAGGTGAAGGGAAATATATCTTAAAATGAGTGGAATGTGTTAATGGCCTTTATTTTTTTAGTAAAGTTTTGGTGGTTGAACAGAGAGTAGAGAGGTCCTTTACGACGTAGTATGCATGATATATTGTAATGTACAATTAAAGTGCCTTATTATTCAAAGAGGGGAAGGAAATAAATAATTAAAGTTTGTGTCCATGTAATTGAATATGTGACTTATGAAGGGAGAAGGAAATAAAAAATGTAAGTATATAATCAACAGATTTAAGCCTGTTGCCTATGGAAGGAAAATCAAAATCAAAATCATCAAATGTGTGTTAATTGATTTGGACTTATGACCTCTCAGCAAAAGTGGCCAAACCTAAAAAAATAACAAAATGGATATTCCATGGGAACTGAACCTCTAACATATCAATCATGAAAACAGAAAAGAGGATGCACAAATGTTTATGGGGTTGAACATGTGGGATCTTAGTGAAGGACGCAAAACTCAAAAATATGTGTTGAATGATAATCATAAAAATGTAATAACATATGTCTAATACATGGATCTCATTCATGCATAGGTATTTTTCTATGAAGGTATTTTGGATCCAAAATGGATATTTGTCATTCATTATGATCCAAGATTAAGACATGTTTTCGAAGATGCTTAAATCAATACTGATAAAACCAATGATGAACAACCAAATATAGTTGAGGGAGAACAAATCATCATCCATGATGATGTTCAAGTTGAAGAAGATCTAGTAGAACAATGTGAAGATTATAATGATGACAGTATTCCTTTAGCACTATGGAGAAGTGGGGTCATAGGTGCATCTTTAGAAGATGCTATCATGGAGGAAGATGATATTATGGAGGAAGATAATATGGATGATATCGAAAGCAATGATGAAAATAGATATGGTGATATTCATGTAACCGATCTGGAATTTTTTTTTTTATTGATATAGAATATGATGAAAGTGAAGATGAGGATAATTACAATGCCACTTTAGTAGGATGGTGTAGCAAGAATAATATTAGGTACTTGCAAGAACATATGAATATTGACAAGGAAAAATTAGAAGACCTAGATGCAGATTATAATGTGAATGAAGACTTCTAAATTTATAGTCGGATATGTAATTCATATTTAAATAATAATGGTTTTTATGTCCCATTTTAAAATGCTTCGTTATTATTTGGCTACAATAATCATTCAATTACTATGTTTAGAACTCATAATCTAAATTAATGTGTTGATTCCTGTCTCTATACTCATTACCTAGTGCAATGTCCTTAAAATGTTTATAAGTTAATATGGCTTGGTAGCCAAAAATAACAAGAATTAGTTGGATAATAGTTATTATGGTTAGTTTCATCTATTGGTTGATAATGGTTAGAAGTGATATGAAGTTATTCGTTGAGAATTAAAAAATGTTATATATGTATATTGTAGAATTTCTCATATGCATGTACATACAAATATATCTTGTGCAGTTGAAGGAATTGGTTAACACAAATGTACGTAAACTACACTATAGCAAAAACGTTTGATTAGTTTATGTATAATATCACCTTTAAAACAAATATGATTCACTTAAACATATATATAATCCATGTAGTATTCATATAGATGTTCAAATGGGATCTCAATTAGATTATATGATTCACAACTACCCTCCAAATCAAAATACTTTTGATTAACTATAATAGGAAATGAAAAGTAAGATGCCAAATCAAGGAAATGTCATATTTTGATTTTTTTGTCACGTTTGTTCATCAAATCATTTTTTTCCCACTTTAGCAAGATATTTATATAATGTGCCTATTTTTTCACCTAGACATGAATCTAGCACAAGTAGAATTTAAATGTAATTTATTTGGGATGTTAAAGTCGATGCAATTTGTGTCCATTTTAGCATCATGATGATATCAACCACCTAGTTTTGCACCTATAAAGCCTAGCATAAGGAGAACATAAATGTAATTGATTTGGGGTGCTAAAGTGGAAACAATAAATGTAATTGATTTGATGATAATGACATTCACAATTATGTGATTACATGATAATGACGATGACAATGTTGTTGTTGATGATAACAATGACAATGACAATGATGATGATGATGATGATGAGATGAATGATGATGAAAATGATGGCAATGACTATGAAGTTCACAATTATGTGATTATATGGTGATGATGATCATGATGATCATGATAGTAATGATGACAATGAAAATTACGATGACAATGAGAATGACATGAGAAATGATGATGATGATGATGATCCTTATAAGGAAGTGTTTGTAGAGGTAAATAAACCCAATTTCACTACAATCTCCAAGATTAAAATGTGTCCAATCATAGTTATAAGTTATGCATGCTTTAAATGGTAAACATATCCCATATTCTTTAAATGATGATGATGATGATGATGAACTAGATGACAATGAAAGTGATGATGTTTTTTATGATGAAGATGATGGAAATGATGATGATGATGATTATCATCATCATCTTTGTCATTGTCACCATGATTATCATAATAGTCATCATCATCGATATAATCAACATTCATGTCATCATCATCACTATTGTGCTTGACATCATCATCATCACAATTGTCCTTGACATCATCATCATCATGATTATTGGAATTTTCATTAGTTATTCATCATTACCTTTCGAATAAGAAATAACACCTACCCAAAATATGTGATTAGTGGAAAAGGGTCATGGAGGACACACAATTTATGCATGACAAATAAAAAATTATTTTTTAAGATGATAAACATCATCATTCTCATTGTATTCATCATCATTGTCATTGTCATCATCACCATCATCATCATTCATTTCATTTCCATCATAATCATTGCCAATGTTGTCATTTTCATTATCCTCGTCATCATCATTGTCATCGTTCTCCTCATTATCAACAACATTATCATCATCATCGTAACATTCCTAAATATCATAATCATTATCCTTGTTGTTATGTTCAACATCTGGGTGTAAAACTAGATGCAAGAGTGGATAAAAACATGGATGCGAAAAAGGATGCAAACATGGATGCACCAAAAGTAGGCACAAAAGTGGGCGCATAACGGGGTGCACCAAAAATGGATGCAAAAGGTGATGCAAAATTGGATGCAAAAAATGATGCAAACGTGGAAGCAAAACATGATGAAAAAAGTGGCGCAAAATAGGATACAACCATGGATGTAAAATTAGATACAAAATGCGATGCGAAAGTGGATACAACAAAAGTAAATGCAAAAGTAGTTGTAACACCCAACGCAAAAGTGGATGCAAAAATGGATGCATAAAGGAATGCAATAACTGATGTAAAATTGGATACAAAAAAAGATGAAAACTTGGATGCAAAAGTTGAGAAAAAGTGGGTGTAAAAGTAGGCGCAAAAATGGGTGTGAATTGGGACGCGACAAAATTGGATGCAATAGTAGATGCAAAAAATGACCTGAACATGGATGAAAAATGGGATACAAAAAGGCATGAAAATGTGGGTGCAAAAGGGGACAAAAAAATCGATGCAAAAGTGGATGCAAAAATGGATGAAACAAAATGAGATGCAAAACTAGACTCAAAGCATGATGCAAAATTTGATGCAAAACTTGGCGCAGGAAGGGATGAAAAAAAAAGAAGGAGAAGTGGATGTAAAAAAGGGTGCAAAATTGGATGAAAATAAGGGCATAAAATTTGAGGTAAACATGGACGTAAAATGGGGCACAAAAAAAGTATATGTACAAACTAGGCACAAAAATAGGTACAAAACTAGGCTCAAAACTTGTCGCAAAACTTGAAGCAAAACTTGGCGCATAACCAGGTGCAAAACTCAGTACAAATTACATCACAATTTGCATGAGATTTAGAAAAAGGATGCAAAAAATGCCTAAAATAGAACCAACCCGTGAAATTGTGCCATTTTGTCCAAAAAATGAAGAAAAATTCACTGAAATATGGTCTAGACGCAAAAAGGGACGCTAAATCCAGTTTTTGTTGTAGTCTGTTAACATGAATCGAACTGCTAACGAGCAAGCATTTAATCATGTTAATGGGAATGACAATGAGATTACGATGACACTTGTTTCCAATGGAGTGTTGAGGATTTGAAACCAGAAGACGAACACGCAACTTCTTTTTGTATGAAGAAGAAATTGAAGACAATCTTCACTATCTTTTTGCGCTAAATAGGTAAATTTTTTAAACCTGCTAAATTGAATTGGAATAAATTACCGTTGATTTCCACATCCTAGAGATTTCTGAACTCAAATGTGGGTATATATAGAAACAAGTGTTTTTTTCACTAAATAATACACTTTTTTTCTTTGCATCCTTCCTCATACCTAAGTGAACGATTACCAGGATATAGTGTTGCTGGATACATAACCATTGGTAAAGGTAAATATACACAATATACTATCTAGAAATATATAAAATAAATATTGTAAATTACATTTTCTCTGAATGTCAACAAGGCTTGCTTGATCTTGCTCTTTTGGACAGGTTCTTGTTATAGATAGAAAGTTGCAAAGCATAGAAGTGGACTAGTTTATCTATCACAAATTACTAGTGCATCATGTGCTCATCTGCCACCCAAAGTAAGTAATTAAGTAATTTGCATGTGGTAATATCCCTCAGCTGTACTCCTATAAATGTCGGGAAAGACTTCATTCTCGTGATTTTAATTTGTAGTCATGATGTGTGATTTCAACCTCAAAAACATTTTCATCATGGTAGAAGATGAAGGCTCCATGTCTCGGTAGCTATTACGGGACAAGAACATCAAGAAAGTGGTGACGTGGGACATCGATAAGGTCTAACCACGCAGCTCCATTAATTTATGCTTTTATTTCTTTTATCTTGATTTTTTTGGACTTAATAAAACGTTACTTCAAGGATGTTGTTAGCCAAGGCTCTCTGTTCGATATTGTTGAACTTTCATTGATGGAGGTTAGCTCTACAACTATTTCGATTCGATCCATTTGCAATTCTATTTATTCCAATTTTATTAAGAGCTATTATACTTTAATACACACACATAAGTGCAGATCCAAGAACCAAACTTTACCATTCTATCACAAAAACCCTAAAATTGTTAACGTAATTATTAACCTTTCAAGGTTATGAATCTGATACATTATTTGATACATTATCGGCTTCTTCACCTTGGTAATTTCCTAGTTCTATCTCAATGAAATAATTTCCCAACACAGGGTGCAAAAAATTTACTGGCTCATTCTTTGCTTATAATTGAGTCACATTGTGTCCCATATGTGGCTCTCTCATCACTTTAATCTGATTTTGACATCCTTGATAGGGTAACCATAAATGAGACCAATCGGTTGAAAAATATCCATCCAGTTTCGCATACCAGTCTCGAATCAATATTAATCCATAAGCTTATGGTATGTCAACCACCATTATGTCAATGAACTGGCACACTCTCTCATCTGTAGATAAATGCATCAGCACATCTTCCATTTCTCCTACCACTTTCATAGTCATTTTTTCCAACTGTATTATCTTGCCATTAGATGGCTTCGGTTGGCCATTTCTCCTTTTACATACTGACAGAGGCATAACATTAGCGGATGCTCCTGAATCAACCAAAACATTGTGCACATTATGATTGAAAATTTCAAATGCGAGAAAAAAAGGTAAAGTTCTTGAATTGGACTTCCCACCAATACTAGATTTGTTGATTTCTTCTTTTGATTGAATGTTTTCTTGGGGTTTACTGGTTGATGGGTTTAATGCTTCCAAAATTTTCTTCTTTTGTTGGGGTAAAATACACATCTCAAACAAAGAAATATTTGCTTTGGTCTTCTTGATGTCTTCTATTATATCATACCCCATCTCACAGTCTGTTGAGTTTTTCTTCACCCCTTCTACTTTTCTTTCAGTATCCTTCACGAGATTACTAACAGTTGGACTATTGTTGCTGGTTATGATCAAATACAGTATGAGTTGGGCTTGAGTGTTATTTCTGACCTTCTTTAATTTTTCTTGGATTATTTTAATCTTGGGAAGTAGTTTGTTATCTTCATTTATTGGATCATCGCTCCTGGTTGTGACATTAACATCCGACAATTGTATCTCTTCATTATGTTCTTCTTCTTCCAAACCAAGCATAGGTGCACAATACCACAAGACCATGGTAGTTTATTTCAGTGCCGCCTCTGCTTCATGCATTTTTTCTTCCTCATCCACAGGCTTAGTTAACTTAGAATCAAGTAACTGATTCATAACTAAATTCATAGAATTAATCCATTGTGGACAATTTTTTTCAGAGAGATGTTGCTAATGGAAAGTGCAGAGGTTATCCATTGCAACTTCAGTGAGATTCATGACAAAAGGACTACTTGTAGGAGGTTGAGAGGGACCACTTTCATATTTTCTCTTATAATAGGTCTTGAATTGCTTCTTGGCTTCCCTCTCCTTTTCCATATCAACAATCTTATTAGATAAATTTTGGACCATCTTGACTACTCCCTCTAATTCATGTGATCTTTCATCCTTGAGCCTAATTAATAATAGAGGCTTCTTATTATTGAAGGTCTTTGCTTCTGGATCCACTGGATACCTTTTTACGCTTTCTAGCTCAACCTCTATCTTCTCATCCTCTTCATATGTTGCAGCCAAGGTGGATTTAACTGATATTTTAGAAAACATGGCCATTTCAGGGCCAAGAGCCGAAGTGTAATATTCAATTAAAGTTTTCTCAGTGGGTCTTATGGCCACACTGAAATTTTTTAAGTGAGCAGCAAACCTATGAGTAAAGTCTTGCACTTTTTCTTTCTTTTCCCTTTTTAGATCCAATAGTTCTTTCATTAAGTCAATAGTCGTCCTTTGGCTACAAAAATTGTTTTTAAACATTCTTTTGAAGGTGTCCCAATCAGTGATTGAATTGGCTTTTAATCCAAAATTCCAAGACACTGCTTTTCTTTTGAGAGTATGAGGGAAAATAATACAAACCACATCCTCATTTTCAACTACTAGTGCTTCCAAAACCAAAAAAAAACTCTGTGGATGATCGTCCACAGATATGCCTTCCCCCGGGTCAAATCTAGGCAATTATTTTTCATAATTATGTCGCAAGGCATGCACTGGAGGAGCTAATTTTAGTGGTGTTCTAGCCTTCCAAGCTGGTGCAGGTGGATTGGCCTAATTTGCATTAGGGTTCGGAGGTACATTTTCAGCCATGATCGGTTTAGGAGACTGAGGTGGGGATTGCAGAGGAGTTCGAATAGGAGAATAAAATCCCTACTAGTCGAGGGGTTGATCAATTTATTAGAAGGTTAAATCTACCAACTCTTCAAAATGTCCGACCAGTAGAGAATCCTCTAGGTAAGGGAGTTCTTTCTTGTGAACTTGTCTTCTAGGAAGGGCATGGATATCTGGCAATCCTCCTAGATTTTTTACATATGATCCTATGATTCTTCTCAAATGATATACTACTTCATTAGAAATACGATAAAGATACTCTGTATCATCTGACTCAGGTTTAAATTTTATTTCAAGGCTTGGTCTCTTGGGAAAATTAGTTTCAAAACAATCACTAGTATAATGTTCTCGAGGAAACAAATTTCCTCAGCCAACCATGCACTGGAGGCCCTCCTTCTAGCACCAAAACTATTGAGGCCTGGAAAATCCCAGGTATCGATAGTCAGGATTCTCCCCAATAACGGTTCCCAATCAGCTCGTTTATTGTTTGGTATGGGGAATCCATTCAGTTTATGGTCCGGTTACCATAGAATTAAGTATCGGTTTAAATTTATTTTATTTTATTTTTTATAATCATATGCAAGTGCCTAAATTTAAATCCAATTTGATTAGAAATAAAAGGGTTCACAATGTGATGTGTAGGTTCTTACCTCCCGTCTTATCTCCCTCATTCCTAAATCACCAAAAGAAAATTACTAACTTAAACTAACTATCCTATCCCCAGGGAGAAAATTATTATTTACGTGAGTAATGTACTGTAAAATATGCATAAATAATATTACAGGTAGCTGATATAATTCAAAACACATGAATATAATAGAAATATATACATAGAGATAGCTTAATGCTAATTAAAACATTCATGACTCCATTTGTTGCATAAGCTTCATCAAATAATAGGAAATCATTCATAACATAGAAGTAATTCACAAGTCAGAACGATATCATAGGTTTGTAGAGTAAGCTAAAACAAAAATAATTCTACATTCAACCATCCACATAGCATGCATTTGAAACTTAAGAAACTCCTTCTCCATCTGAAAAAACAGTCCTCCTTTATTATAAAAAGAAATAGTTCTTCTTACATAAATCCTTTCACATAAGAGGGCATGGAAAAGTCCCTCTCATTTAGTTCTACCTATACTTATACATTTCCAAATGACTTTTGGTCTCCCTACCCTTTGGGCCACCTTTACAAATAGGATACAAAAAGGATTTGTCATCTAGTATGCTCGCTAATTAAGACAAAAATACAAATATTACAAAATAGGTTTCTCATGTGTCAATAAGACAAAACAGTTTAAGTGGACCCAACTAACTCATCAATAAACTGCTTCCATGCCATAGCATCCGTAACTATTTTCTCAAAGTGTGATGTCTCCAAAAATCTGACAGTTACTTCATGCTTGGTAGCCTAAGCCTTTATGCTAGAAATTATGGCTAGAAGTACTCTGAGCTGATCTTCCAACCATCAGTTTCTTACTACTGCTTGAGAAATTACAATTTTGAGCACCTTTTTGTCCAAGTTTTTAATCAGTTGTATGGCCAATTCATCTTCCTGCAATCTAGCATCCAATTGTTACAAATGTTCTTCATGTGCAGGAAGTTCATCTAACCGTTTCTTGGATGATGTTTGGCACCTATTGTGAGATATAACTACCTTCTCACAAAAATCCATGCATTGGTCCTTATTTTTCTTGAATTCCTCTATCAACTTCTCAACATATTTATTACCAAAACCTATTAGTTCGTATTCAAGCTGCATTCTCTCTAAATCTTTGATTGGTGTATTCACTGGGGGCTCCTTGGTTGTTTCCAACCATGTCAATATTCCTTGAATGATTTCCATGAAATTCTAAGTCTTTCCTTTGAATTTAGAAGGGAGCTTTGGTTCCCCCATACATCCTTAGATATGTACCTTCTTGGGAGAAGAATTAATCCCCATATTCCTTGACGGATTCTAGAACTCCCTCACATAAGCATGGACACTCTTCTAGGAAAATCAGCTGATATAGGGGCGTCAGAAATTCTTCACATATCAATTGGTAATGACTATGATACTTATGGGCCCGCAGTATCTAGTACGCTGTGTATATAGGGGATTTTCCCACTTTCAACACACATTTGAGTTTCTCCAACCTGTGACGATAGAGTATGTAGTTTATTAAAAAAGAAGACATATAAAATTCTAATTTTCTTTGCTGCAATCCTTTCTGGTTTTCTTTGATGCATTTGGCCAAATTCCTGGACACTATGTCTACCCAATTAAAAATTATTCCTTGCATGGCTACATAGTACATAAGTCGGATCCAACCAAAATTATAAAAATTCCCATCATCTCTACTATAGATCTTTCTCAACATCAGTGCTATTATTCCAAAAGGAATCCAAATATGAGCAGTCTCATACTATGCATGTTGTTTGTGTCGGAAGGTCTTTCCCTCAGCTCTGTATAATCAAACTTTAGGCTCCGAACCCATTCTGTTGTAATGTTGATTTCCTTTTCTTGTAAGATGCAGGTTGCTGATATAAATGCAGGTGCAAAAGATTCCACTCCCTTATTTTCCTCATCATTTATCATCATCCCTGTGGTATATATTCTTGGACAGATCCACCCAATGACTTCTGCACATGGGATAATTTTAGGTCTCGTAGCCACCTTAGTGATCCCAGGTCGCAATCATTTTCATACAAGGCTAAGTCTTCCAAAGCTGCCTCTGGGACCTTCTTTTACACCAGCATGTGGAACCCCACTTGAACTCGGGTTTGGCTCCAGTTATGGACTTTGTATCCTCATAATTGATTTCTACCCTTGTCATGGGTGCAACTTCTACCACTTCTATGTCTGAATCATATTCAACAATCTTGGGCTTCTTCTTCCCTTTCTTTATCATGATGTCTGAGGTGAGTTGTACCTATAACAAAACAGATTTGTCTCCGAGTTTGCATCGTAAAATAACGACTGTATTTGAATGGAAGCATGAAAGAAAAATAAATACGTATATACCAAACAAATCAAAACCTTAATTCTGTCTTACTCTGTCATTTCCATCCATCGAGACAAGAAACACACTACGCAGGAGAACCATTGGACACGTGAAATCTTCGTCCTTTTCACTTTTAGAATAAAAACTACAATATAAACACTATGAGTCTCCTCCACACTACGTCCTACAACTATGAAAAAGGTTCATTGCTCAAAAACATTCCCCAACGCTGAGGTCCACAGTGCCCCAAGTTTATATCTCTAGGATTATCTTCCCATGGCCAAAAGACAAAGTGCTAAAACCTACGGGATTTTCTTGAGGCGAGGAGACTGTAAACCCTAAAAACACCCAAAGGTGAACAACCAATCTGTTCCATGCCAGCGAGAAACTAGGGCATGTAAACAATCGTTATAGCTTAGCAAACCATGGGAAAATATTCCTACGGTCAAACTGGTGAGTCTATGAGAGTAGAAATTGTGGTGAGGGAAAGCTCCAAACTTAACAGGAAATGGTGACACTTCACAAGAAATAAAGAAAAAAACCCTTTAAACTCAAATCCAAGCTACCCTTCCCCTCACGGGAGAAACCAACAATGATAGCTTTGAAACCCTAAAAATTGACCAATCAAAACAAAGGATGAAAACCTACCTGGCAGTGAAAACACAGCCAACGTACTCAGTCAAGATGCCATGGAATCTCTCATATGAGTAAAATCACCACCAACCAAACGAGCTCAAAATGAAACAACACTTCAACCTTTCACCATAAAATTATGGTAAAAAAAAATTTAGTTTCATGTTATAAATAGACTATTGCCAGAAAAAAATCCATTAATGCAGTAGGTAAAACATTGAATTTGCACATCCACGGAAAAATTCCATTGGCATCAAATACCTTGCATCGAGATTTGAATGATAAGTCATCATGCAAAAAACTCCGACACAACGGCTCCATATAGTCCAATATAGCCGCAAAAAAGGGCTAAGGACTTCAAAAAAAATACGCACAGACTACGTTTGTGGATTTGGTGACCAAAAGGCATCGAGAAGCAATCAGAAATATTTTCACCATAGCGGCTCAGCAATAGAGATTCTTTCGCTAAAGCGTGCAATGAGATTCAATTGATAAACATGGTAACTCCTCCTCCGTAGCGAGATTATGAGGGAAAAAGCTCCATCGTTCCAGGTCTAAAGAAAAATTGCCATGTTCAATGTACTCAAAATGAAAAATGGTTTGTCATTGTGGTAGGATGATAAGATCATTACCCAACACTGGAGGGAAAGGAAATCAAAAGAAGTCTTGATCTTCAAAATTAATCCCCCTCCATCTTGTGGCGTGAGCTCTAAAAATCCTTCGCCGTAGCGAAAATCAAAACTGTACATGAAGAAACAAAATAACCGACATAGTGACTAGGATTTACAAATGATCCAATGAAACTACCAAATATTTGCCTGCCAACCAATATTAAAATCCGTCCATCGTTTTGGCTCCGAATTGACAAAATATCCACCGTAGCAGCTCGAAAACTAGGAACCATCCGTCGTACCGGGATAAAAAATATCGAAAGAATCTTCGATATTGAAAATGAAACTAAGTCCATTGCTATGGCTCAAAACTAAAAACAGTTCTTCCATTACGGCTTGAAAATAAAGAAACAAAATCAGAAACCTTTCCGATATCAAAATGAAAGGTCACCTGCCATTGCGGCTTGAGACAAAAAGTTTGTCTGATGTAGCAACTCGTAGATGAAGAGCTACTTGTCGTATCGGCTCACAACTTGGGAAACTGTATGCCATAGCGGATCAAAAACACACATTCTGCCGTGATAAAACTCATAGTTCTTGAAATTTTTCCTCATGATAAACAAAAAAAAATTGTCGGATGTCAACATCAAAAAATGCATAAGAGACAAACTAAATTTTTTAAAAGGGGGTCCTAAAAAAGTAAAATTTTTTGGGGGGTATGTTGCTACAATAACACCTTAATGCGATACATGGATGACATTCTTTGACCTTACATCAATAAGTGTGTCGTTGTCAACCTAGATGATAGCTTGACTTTTAGTCGATCATGGGAAGAACATGTTCGACAATTTCAACAAGTTCTAGACACTCTTCAACAAAATTGAATCTATTTGAAGATGGACAAATGTTCATTTACGATGAACAACATCAAATATTTAGGGTATGTGATCAAATCTATAGGAATTCACGTCGATCTAGACAAAGTACAAATATTTAAACCTTGGCCCATACTCAAAAAATTCATGAACTAAGAAGTTTTCTTGGTTTGGAAAACTTTTATCGACGATTCATACTTGGCTTCACTTACATAGCTTGGAATTTAAATCAGATGACTGGCAGAAATGGGAAAACTATAGGCACAACAAAAAGTTTTTGAATAGATAAAAAAAACCTACGTACTACACCAATACTTGTGTTACTTGATTTGCATTATCTTTTTGATATTGATACTGAGGCATTGGACTATGCCCTAGCCGCAGTGATCACTCAGTTTGGTCACCCGTTCTCTTTTAGTTTTGAAACTTTTAACAAGACTGTCAGAAGGTATTCTTCGATTGAAAAAGAACTATATGTCATTGTGTAAGCCATTAATCAATGGATATATTACATTCTTAGAAAGAAGATGGTCATTCTTGCTAACCACAAGCCTTTACAATTCACCTCGTTCTTGTCGAAGTTACAAATAACTGAACAAGTCAAAGCTTAATAAGGAAATCCTAGATTGTGCCACTTTTCAAAGTTGATACAGAACATCCCTTCCGACTTACTTATCCCTACATCGAAAATTGGAAGATGGATCTTTCTATAGTGCTCTGCTTTCCCGGCAGAGCACTAAGTCCTAGTATGTAACAGCAAAATGACATGAATTTTTATTATGATTTCCGGATTCCATTTATGCAATAACGAGAGGGTTACACCGAAAAATACCTAAACTTAAGCTAAAGATAGTCCCTGAATCCTGCTCCTGTAGCCTTGCCTCTCCCTTGTCTGAGCCTCGTCTGAGCCTTGATGCCAATCCGAATGATCCACCCTGCCGACCAACGTTGAACCTACTGGCCCTGGGAAACTTATGGGTTTCTTAGTGTTGCAACTGTAACTGTTATCCCCAAATTTCTTAATTTTGGTCCCCCTCATAATTTAGCGTTGTTTTTAAGCATTTGGATCCTTGAATTTTTGGTCATGCTTTAATTTTGAATGACTTTGAAGAATAACTCTCGTCCTAGTTTTCAGAATTTGTGTGTGTTTTGAAGTTGTTTTGGGCCGCAGATTTTGAGTTTGGTTTCGCTGATTGTTCTTTGATGGGACGTTGTTTCGGAGGTGAAATAGATTTGACCGCTGTTGAATTTTAAAGCTGACTGAATGCTTAATATTTTATTTTGATTGGGCATCAATTTGTTTAGTAAGAAATCGTAGCCGTTTTCTCTTCCGCCGTTGCGGCTCCCAAAGCAGCTTAGCACCCGAAGTATAAAGCGCTCCGACTGCCGATGCGTGTTGACCTTTAGTCGCATACCCGTAGCCTTTTCTCTTCCACCATTGTAGATGGGAAAGTCATTTGGATTTTGATGTGATGTCTTTCGACTTCCAATTAAAGATTTTGCCACCCACATTTCGCATGTCTTTAGCCCTTGTCTCTTCCGCCGTTGCGGCTGGGCGAAGCTTTTAGGCTTCCGATGTTGGTGCTCTTCCGACTTCCGATTGGAACTTCTCCCACCCACATTTTAGGTCATATCTTTACCTATCATGGTGGTTTCTTTCGAACATGTAGGTAGACAGTGTAGTGGTGCCAGCGTTTGTTAACCCTTGTGGCCGTAATGCAGTACTTGGCCTCTCTTAATGCTTAGTCGTTTTAGTTGATATGATTTGAATATGGTTCCGATGAATGATGCATGTCGTTTGATTGCAGGTGGGGTCTGGAGCTTGGTCAAACCACTACAACGCGCAGGCATAGCTGGGCAGGTTTTGGAAGAGGTCGAATCGTGGCCATTAGAAGCACTAGCCGGACAAATGAAAGAAAAGACAAGATGAATGGTGACAAAGGCACAAGCCCAAAAGATCTATTAGTTACTAATCATATCATGAATGTGTACAGAAAATAAAATGGGAAGATGAAATGTTTTGAGCGATTGGAAAAGTCACACGTTGGGGGGAACCCAAGGGATCTACTGTTTTGTTTAAATATTTGAAAGTTAGAAGCTACAGGTGCTTTTTTCTGGGAAAAATTTTGTAAACCATTTGGTTGTAAGAGGAACTATTTTGTTTTACAATCAGAAACTGCAACTTTTGCCTGTTGGAGAAAGTGAAAGGTGGAATGTATCAATGTGATTAAATGAGCAATGTTGAAGGGGAACTATTTCATTTTCAGCTGTGTTTCATTAACTGTGGAAGCATTGTAACTTTCTGAACCTATGTTCTTGTTTGAATGTTCTTTAGTGCATTTTGTGATGTTTTTCCACTATGAGTAATAAATGTTGTTCATAGACAATTGGCTATCTGGTTGTTTAAATATCTTTAACTGTTCATGCATCTTGAAAGAAGTATAAGCTATCTGTAACTTTTCACAATGCATGTACAAATATTACTCATCAATGAATAATAATCTTGCTCCCTAGGGATAGGTTAGGTAGTTAGTTTTATTTTCTTGCGTATATGTGATTTGGATGCTTGTGAGTTTTAAGATGAGAGGTAAAAACCTGTGCATCACATTGTGACTACTCTTTGCATCTTTATCACTCTGCATTCTTAGATAGGCACTTACATTTCATAATTAAGTCAAAAATACAAAAAATACACGGTGTACCGGGCCGCAACCGGTAAAACCTTTGTTTTTTGTTACTTGATCTACGGTAGCCGGACCAAAAACCGGACGGATTCCCTTCACCAAACAATCATGGGCTAGTTGGGAACGTTGACTGGGGAGAATCCCTTGCTGTTGTTGCCTATGAATTTCCAGGCCTCAACACCCGGCCCCCGAGCCCATGTGCCGATAAACCCGATAGCAACTTCCTTGTTTGATGAGTGTAATTCTTCCTCTCGAGTTAACCCCCTCCTCCAGTTTTCTTCCCCTCTATTACAACACCTTCTTTCCTCCCTTCTTCTACAAAAATTCTCTCCCTGATACTCTCCAAAAATCATCCCCCCCCCTTTCAACAATTCGATCCCCCTCCTTATACCTCCTTCCCCTTCCTTCTTCCACCGCCTCTCTTCTTCCACCACCTCCTTCATAAAAATAATAAGTATTAATTAGTTCTTTCTTCGGCAGTCCAACCTGTTCAGTTTATTTAAGAAATTTGTTTGCACGTAAATAGATTTTCTTGATTTGTACAATTCTACACCCCCGATGAGGTGGTGGGAAATTACTACATGCTTATCCTATGGAATTGAACGTGTTAATTCAAAACATAACCAACTGTCATAAAATTACACCAAATATTGTTTCTTTAATGTTTTATGCTGAATGGTAAAATAATGGTAATAATAATATTGTAAATTAGTATATGTTATTGATAACTTAATAATATACTTAATAATAAACACTAATAATATACAATAAAATAAAATAATAATAATAATTATTAATCAATAAATAACTAATTGCGGTATTATTATTAATTGCTTAAAATGATAACATCAGCATGTTTATGTTTATCGTTAAGTCCCCCCACACATTGATTTTTAATAAATAAGGTACATTTACAGGTTTAAATAAATCACAATTACTTAGTTAACCCATCCAACCATTTAATGTTTTTCAATTAATATTTCATACTAGCGTGCATGTGTGAGGTGTGCATGCATGGCTAGTACATGCACAGGCTACACATGTACTATAGCAAAAACCCATAAATTCTAGCTGATACAAATAATATTTCACGCAACAAGACCAATATACAGATATAATATGATTTCTTTTGACATTTAGAGTTATTTAACAGTTATGTTCTGATTAATCAGTCAATTAAGATTGGTACCTACTATCACTAATCCGGTATCATAAATGTCCAACATTCAACAATAATAACTAATATGTCAAACCATCCTAACCTACATCCGCATCCTCCCTTTCCTTTCTCTGCTAGTACAAAGTGGATGCCAGTTGTACTGACCTTCCCACACAGAACCTGAGAGTGGTAGCGTCGGCTAATTAGCAGACCTGGCCTCTCCTAGCAGGCATCCGACCATCGTCATCACAACAAATTGGGGAGCGTGTCTCGGCACTGCCCTCCCATGACCTTGGGTATCAAAGTGACATAGGGTGGGAAATGTATCCATCCCTCTCAACATACTGGGTATATACTCCATCAAACGATACTGCATTGCTATCGTGTTTATTGGTACGTGTCATCGTACCATCACTTGCAAATTAAGGCTCTCTTCAATATATTTATTGAGTCACACTTTGCATCACACACTGGCCTATCACATAGCCCCTGTACCCTGCTGGTTATCACTATGCAAACATGCATTCATAACAATATTAAATCAATAGCTGGTCCATATTATCAACATTATTTCCTTTCATCACATAAAATCACAAAATAAATTGCATCATGGATGGGTGCCCATGTACCACATCATACATGTCACATCATATCAAGGATTACAATCAACTATATTTTTTTGTTATGAAATAAATGAATCTGATGACGACTACCGCATGATCATCGCATAAGCACAATAATTTCATATAAATGATAATCATCATAACATCATAATCAAAGCATCTACATAGTCATGTTAATCATCGTAACATCATGATCAAAGCATAGTATAAGGATGATAACATCATAATATCATAATTAGAGCATAATCCTGATAACATCAGTAAATAATCACATATAACATGCCAACATATAGTTTATGAAGTATAGTTGAGTCCACAGATAATAAGTAAATACAGTGTAATAAGTCAGACTGATAAATATGCCTGAGTCAAAATATGGGGCACTACACCTTCCAAACAATAGAAACAAGATTCTTCTGAGTTGTTGATCCTAAAATCAGAAAGTTTGAAAAATAATTGTAGAGTCAGGATAGCATAAATGAGCAACCAGGATTGATCTTTAATCATTTGGATTGGTTGTTTAGTCATATTTATTGTTGTTTAAGATTGGTTTAGTTTTATATAATAAAACTTTATGTGTGGAGAGAATTGTTGTTATTTATATAAAAAAATTAAACATATGGCTCTCTAATCCTTCATTATGCTTTTATTGCATTTTAAGAAGGAATGAGAGAGTGATTATTTGTGAGCTTGGACGAATGGGATGAGGACCCTTATTGTAACCATCCTTACCCAACATAGAATCACATAGTTTTCACTAGTATAAGAATGAAAATATTTCTCACTGATTTTGTGCAGTACTAGAGAGGGTACAACAATGTTGTTCAGTACCAAATCAATTTCATTTCTTCAACGACTATATAACAAGATGTGCAAAATAATTTGAATTTGGCAGGTGATTCATACTGGGGGTGAGTTGTCCCCAAAATTAGTTACAAAAAGCATAAGAAAAAATATCCATATTTCCAAAATATGGCAAGGTGGCATGTGAATCCTTAGATGGAAAAGTTAGCATTGGAAAGCATACAAAAACTATGTTGAAGAGGAACAAATGGAGGTTCATCACCTTTTATGAGTTTTGGAGCTAAGAGAATCCACCCAAATCAGTCACATTTTCTTGTTCTCCTCTCCTCTTTCTTCTATCATTATCCATAGCTTAAGATCTCTAAAAGTTTATAGTTGATCTAAAATACAATAGGACTAGTGCACAAATGAATTAATCCCCCCTTGTATTCACTATTGTATAAATGGAATGGGAATGTTGTTCTTTAAGAATACCCAGGACTGAGGTGAGACTGCCTCTAATTGTTGAATACATAGTGTTTTATGCATGGTTTGGACTACTTTTGATATAATATCTCAAGTAGACTTCCCCTCAATGCCTAGATTTGCATAGATCTAAAATTAATCCACATGAATAAGTTGATAATAATATTTGAAATGCATATCAATATATATACATACACAACATGGTAGGAGAATTTAAACTCCAATATTTTTTCTTAAATTCTTCCGCCACTAGCTACAACTTATACACAATTTACAAACATATTAACAAAATTAAAAAATGCATAGCCTTGGGGGCCAACGCTCCACTTCATCCAGAGGATGCGAATGACAAGTCAAGTGAAAGAAACGGTAGTGACCCCTTCTCTTCAAGAGAATGGGTGGTGGAAAGGGGCTCGAAAGAATAGCATTAATCATCGTGGTTGTAGTCACGGTGGTGCTACGATATGGTTAGGAATATCCTTTGCATTGTTCAATTCCTATTATTTGGATTGTTCAATCCTATTACGCCCACCTGAAACATGCATCCTGGTGTTCCAATGGACCATTATAGGTCATTTACTCCTTCTCTTGGTCCCCTTAAATTATGGGCAGAACCATAATGGAAGCTAGAAACTGATATATCAGATTTTGGAAACCAACAACCTCTGTATTGGAAACCGAAATCCACAGTATTGGAAATTGAAACCACAACTATTGGAAACTGATATATCAAGTATAGGAAACCAATACATTAAATATTGGAAATAAGTATTTCAAGTATTATAAACGAATATTCAGAGTAAATACATGTTAGCTTAGATTGATATTAGTCTAAGTTTAATGAAATTGGGGTTGTTAAGTTGGAATCCATAGAGGAAACACAAGGCATAAAGAAACCCATTGGATAGGATAATTTGATGAAGGTTTTGGTTAAAGAGGTAAGAACCCTAACACAACATGAGGTTATGATGAACAATAATTAGATTTTTAAAATACTCGAAGTGTTGGAACAAACAGAGAAGTCATTACATATTAAGGCATGTGATGTGGATGATGATGAGAAAAAAATTGTGGGAGAATACCCCATACTAGATTTTGAATATGATGAAGAAGAATCTAATCCATTTGAAGAGGTTGAATATTGTGAAGGATGATGTGATCAATAGGACCATGACGATGGTGGTAGTGACGATTATGAATAGGATGGGATAATGATATTTTACCTATAAGAGGGAGAAAGGTCTGAAGATGTCACATGCAGAATACTAATTAAATTCAAAAATGAATTTTAATGTAGAAGTGAATGTAGCAGTGAAGTGGAAACTTCTTAATTTTCAACAACAAAAATTAAAGAATAGCAATTAAAAAAAACTCCTATGAGAAGGAGGTTAATGTACATTCTAAGTATAAGAGATTAGAATTGATGATGAGTCAAATTATGGAACATTATGTTCCATGAGTTATTAAGATGATGTAGGTGAGTTGGAGAATGGGCACCAAGTTTATGAAGGATTGCAAAAAATGAGAGTAGATAAGAATGAGAGAAGTGGAAGTATAAATTATGGACTTGAGAAGGAGAAAAAATTGAAGATCGTGTCTTGGAGGAAATTCAACTATATTAACAATTTCCTTAGTGGTGATTGTGTAGGTGAAAATTACGATGGAAGAAACTTTAATAATACTTCAAGTAAAGAAGAAGTAGTGAAAAAGAAACGTTTTGAATACTTCAGCTAAAGAGGAAGTGGTGAAACCACTACAAAATAAATTAACTTTTTTGTTGAATACAATTATAATCTAGAGGAGATAAATTTCCATGTAGAGTCAATCATAAGAGGTTAAGTTTAGAACTGGACCTTGAAATGCTTGTGAAAGTTAAGATGGTATGAACACAATTTTGCAGATAATGAGGTGGTAAAAGAAACAAAATTGCTTTTATTAAGAAAGAGGTAAGTGAATTAACGAAAGGAATTGAATTTGAAGATATATATGCAAATGAGGATTTAAGGATAATAGATTACCTTTTTAGCATTAACCACTATGAGACGGGAAGAGAATACAATATGCCTAGTATGGGCTTGAAAAGGAGGTCAAGATAGATAATATGGATAAATATGTGACTGTATTTGATTTTTTGGATATGCATTGTGTCAGAGTTTAAACATGATGTAAACGTGTTTTGAGTGGGCATCCACTCATCTTCATGATCAAAGTTAAAGTTGTTGTCAAAAAGAAGTTAAGAATGGTGAAACAAATAGAGTTGATGAGGGAAATAGTCATTAGAATAAAATTTAGATGTTAAGAAACAACCGTTAAAATTAAATTTTGTTTTAAGATTTTTTTTATTGAATTGGAAAGGGAGATTATTTTATGGAACAATATAAGAATTGAAAATAATTTTTAATTTTTAATAAATGTAATATTAATCAAAATTGAAAAAGAATTTGTTAGAAAAATATTTAAAAGGTAACTAGCGAGAGAAAATAATGAATCAAAAGGTCGAATAATACATTAATTTTAGGGTTTATTATACTAAAAGATATAATATTAAGGGAAAAATAAATTTGGTTAAGGAAAACATGAAATTTGGTTAATGCCCAATAGTAATAATTTAAATTTAAATTTCCTTAATGTTTAATAGTAATAATTAAAATAAGAATGACAAAACAAATGTAGGCTGTTAAAGTTAAATTGAGTAGTGATTCTAGTAAAAGTATATAAAAAAGGTTGACAAACAATAAAGAAAGGAAATAAATAATAAATAATGAAAACGATTAAATAATGGAATCATTTTAATTAAATAATAAAAAGGAAGACTATGGAGGCCAAATAATAAAAAGTTCCCAACAAATTTTTAGTTAAAAATTTTTGGAGAGCATTTTAGATTAGAAGTTTATCATTTGTTCCTAAACCAGCATAGATCTAAATGCTAGGCTCTATCAAGCGTCGAGAGGGATCAAATCTCTCAGGTGCAAACCTCTTCTTAGGTATCCATTGATTTGATTTA
Source organism: Pseudotsuga menziesii (assembly GCA_001517045.1). Classification (NCBI taxonomy): domain Eukaryota; kingdom Viridiplantae; phylum Streptophyta; class Pinopsida; order Pinales; family Pinaceae; genus Pseudotsuga; species Pseudotsuga menziesii. The sequence continues at coordinate 44,952 of LPNX010439196.1, forward strand.
AACAAAAAGACACATCTTTTTATTTAAAGTCCACATATAATATTTTTATTATTAATATTTAATATTATTTATGGCCCAAATATAATATTTTTTATTATTTTTTATTTTGTTAGGAACAAACATTACAACATTTCTCCATACATGGTTTTAAAACCACATGCAAGACCCTCCTAAACAACCCATACCATGGGTTGTTTAGGAGGCCTTGCACATGGTCTTAAAACCATTAAAACCATTTACAAGGCCCTCCTAAACCATGTACAATAAAACCATGGGTTGCACATGGTTTTAAACCATGTGCAAGGCCAATATTTTTTTGAGGATAATTCAACTTGTTATTTTTTATTATTTTGTTAGGTAGAAACATTACAACATCTACCCCATATTGTGTTTTTTTTCCTGGCCCACATTTTTTTTACGGATAATTAAAATTTTACTTTTTTATTGTTTTGTTAGGTAGGATGATTACAACATCTAACCCATATTAGATTGTTTTTTGGCCTATAATTAAAAAAATTATGTTTTATTAATAAAAATAACGTTACGTAACGTTACAAGATCTCCCCCATACTGGGCTGTAGAGCGCCTCTCGACGCAATAAAATGGATTAAGAATAAAATGCAAAAACCTATTGGATGAAGAAAAAAATAAAAGAAAAAAGGGGCGGGGGAAGAGAATGTGAAAATGACCATTGCATAATTAATGACAATAATGATGAATTAATAGTTTCCAATAATTGCTTAGCTTATATCCATCTTCCCAATTAAAGTTCTAGTGTTCAATCTCTACAATTGTCAAGAAGAATAATGTGATGTGGAAGCCAATGCTTTAGTTTGATTGCAACATATTTGGTGCTTGGTATTAAAGGAATGCTCTAAAATAACATATTTATTGAGGTAATTGTGTTGGGTATCAGTGAGGAGTTCTTTGAGTTGAGCTTAGATAGACCTTCTAGTTTGACCAATGTATGATTTTCCACAGAATTTGATAGACGTCTTGGGATTGAAGTGGGGCATATTTATCTTTAACACTCTTGAATAATTGTTTGACTTTTTTATGGGGTATAAAGACGTATTAATGTTCCTTTTAATAAGAAAATTGCAAATACAATTATTGATCTAATGGTGAATGGGATAGAGACATAGGATTGGATAAGGGTGGAGCATTTAGATTGCTTAGGTATGGGATAAAGAACTTGTTGAAATTTTTTGTTAATTAGGTGTTTGGGGTATCCATTTTCCATGATGGATTTCATGAGGTGATATCATTCAAGGGGAAGATATTGGGGATAAGAAATGTGAATAGCTATGGTGACTAGTGTTTTAAGTATACAATACATTTCAAAGGGATGGTGATGGGAGTGGAAATGAAGGTATCTATAAGTATCTATGGTGGTGGGAGTGGACATGATTGGTAAATATTCAACTATAGGGAATGGTGTTAAGATAGTAAAGAAAATGCAAAAGTGATGAAGATTGTAGTAGAAATTAAGGAAATTTCATGAAAAGAAATAAAAGTTAAGGGATGTTGTAAAAAGTGAGAACATGGAGAATGTGGGGAAATACTTGATGAGGAGGAGGAGGAAGAAATCCATAATTGAAACCATTCCTGGAAACATGTCTCTTAAATGGTCATCGTGGAGGTGTTGTGTGAATTATCGAGATTGATTCTCCTTGTTCATTTTAAAATGAATGCATGGGATGGTCCCGTCTCACACAAACGATCAGGATCAATCCCACTCTGTGCAAATGGCTATTTTTTTTTTTGGTTTTGAATGCATCGCACCAACATCAATTTAATTCTCCAAGTTGCTTCCATCAATGTGATTTATGGAAGGTCATACAAGTTTTTAAGACCCATCTAGTTGAAGCATGAATGAAGTGGGTACATGGAACCATTGGCAGTGACATCATTTCTTAACCTCCTAAAAATATTTTGAAAATCTTATAAACGTTTAAGGAGCATATTTTGGGGAATGGTGAGAGAGAACTTAGGGAATAAAGGGAAGGGTGCTGGATGTTGTTCATGTAAAAAAAAAAAGTCTGTGTGAAGATATGGAATCCCTAAAATTTCGTAAGAAAAAAGAACAATGGTTTGAAGAACAAAGAACAAAGAGGAGAAGATAAAAGAATAAGGTTAAGCTAGGGTAAGAAGGAGAGAAGAATTTTCAGCAAAGGGAATTAGTTTTTGTTAAATATCTCAGAGACAAATTACACAACCACACATTTATCAACACCATTTAAAAAACATCATTTCATGTGTTAAAACCCCAGAGGGAAACATCCATGCAGGAAAAGTATTGAATCTCATTAATGAATAAGGAGAGATTACATGATGGGAATGAGTAAACCGCTATCTGTTATTCTCGTTATGAGAAACTTCCTGTAAACACTCGTAATGAGAAACCTCCCATAAACACATTACTTTAGTTCTCATTTAACAATATCCTTCTTGACAAAATTTACAAATACTTTTCCCAAGACTATTTATCATCTTTTTTTTTCAAACCAAGAGAAACTAAACACCGACATAACTTCTCTAACAATACTAGTTTTGTGAACATATCTACACAATTTTCTTGAGTATGGACATTTTCATATCTACTCCACCTTCACTAATGGCTTGCCTTATTACAAAATGATATTTTACATTAATATGTTTAGTGTTATAATGAAAAACAATATTTGTAGCCAAATGAATATCACCTTCACTATTACACAAGACATGTTGTTCTTCAACCTTCCAATTTCTCTAAGTAGACCTCTAAGGAAAATTATCTCTTCACAAGAATGTGCGGAAGCAATGTATTCAACCTATGTAATGGATAAAGAAATGGTTTCTTGAAGCTTTGAAATTGAAGCTATAGCTCCACCTGCAAGAGTAAAGACATAACCTGGAGTAGACCTTCTCTTGTCCAAATCACCTTTGAAACATGAATAAACAAAAATGCATATAGAATCATTGTTATTATTAAATGTTATACAATAGTCACTTGTGCCTCTTAGGTAGAGAAGCACCCATTTCACTTCATTCCAATGTTTTTTTCCTATATTTTCCATCTACATACTAACAACAGCTACTACAGATGAAATATCAGGTCTAGTGCACACCATTGCATACATTAAACATCCTAATGTATTCACATATGGTACATGAGACATATAATTCTTTTCTTCAACACTACTAGAATATAAACCTAAAGAAAGTGTAAAATGGGAAACCAAAGGAACATTCACAGGCTTTGTCTTATTCATTTCGAATCTTCAAGTATTTTCTCAACATACTTCTCATGTTAAAAACTAATCTTACCATTTCTTCTATCTCAGTGTATCTTGATACCCAGTATTTGTTTTGTAGCTCCAAGATCCTTCATATAAAAAGTACTAGCCATACGAGCATTCAACTTGTTAATATTGTCCATGATTTTTCTCACAATAAGTATATCATCAACATACAATACTATGATAATGAATATGTCATTTCTCCTTTTGAAGTGTAAAAAATGATCATATTCACTTCTAGTGCAACCTTGGATCACCATGAAAAAATAAAACTTCTTATATCATTTCCTTGGTGCCAATTTCAGGTGATATAATGATTTGTTGAGCTTGCAAACTAATATAAATTTATTATGTTGTACAAAACCTTTTGGTTGTTCCATAAAAATATCCTCATCTAAATCTCCATGTAATAAAAAAATTTAACATCTAGTTGCTCTAACTACAAATAAATCCATGCAGCTAATGCTAACACAATATGAATAAATAGAAGATTGATATTTGGTGAAAAAATCTCATTATAGTCTATACCTTCCATATGAGTGTACCCTTTTGTGACCAATCTGGATTTGTATCTTTCCACCTTACCATCAACTCCCCTCTTGAGTTTGAAGACCCACTTATAGGCAACAATTTTTCTACATTTGGGGAGTTCAACCAATTCCCATGTCTTGTTTTTTTCTAGAGAATCTATTTCTTCTTTCATTGCCATCTTCCACATAACATTTTCAACACAATCGACGACTTCCTGAAAAAAAAGAAGGTTCTCCATCATTAGTAAATAAAATAGATGAAACAAAATCAGTATTCTTGCTAGGAGGATTTCTCTCCCTTAATGATCTTCTTGGTGTAAGCTGTGGGGTTTCCACATTTTATTGAATTTCTTCATCTTCTATGACTTTTCTGTCATTGGAAACTTCTTCTTGTTTCTTTGAGTCATGAGAATATTGGTTCTCCAACTGAATTAGTTTTTTTGATATTACATGTTCCTATTCCACATCAACTCTTAAATTTTTGGATTTAATCAGAGAAGATTCATAAAAAAATACATCTCTGCTAATGAAAATTTTGTGGGCAGTAGGATCCCACAATCTCTATATTTTCATTACATAATCATATCTAGCAAAATTTAACCTCTTTGATCTAGGGTCTAACTTACAACCTTGATTTTTGGGAGTAAGCGCATAAGCTTCACAACTAAAGACTTTCAAATTCAAATAATCACAGGGATGATTACTAGTCCCTACCTCTTCTGAAATTTTACAATCTATTTCCATTTATGGTCATTGATTTATTAGATAACAAGTAGTATAAACTTCTTCTTCCCACAACTCTTGCCCCAAATTAGCATTACAGAGCATGCTCCTCGCTCTTTATAGAAGAGTCATGTTCATGTGTTTTGCAATGCCATTTTGTTGAGGAGTGTATACATGTCTTTTGTGTCTTACGATCCTATAATATTTGCAATATTTTTAAAACTCTAAATAAGTAAATTCACCTCCATTATCTATCCATAAGAACTTGATTGTCTTGCCAGCTATTTCTTCCACCATAACTCTAAATTGTTTAAACGCGTTAAACACATCATCTTTTATTTTTATTACATAGACCTAAACCTTTCTAGAAAAATCATCTACAAATAATACATAATATCCCCCCCCCCCCCAATAGGAAATGGTAGGAGACATACCCCACAAATAAAAATGAATGTAGTCAAGAACACCTTTACTGACATGACTACCTCCTTTGAATTTTTTCCTACACTGCTTTCCAAATATACAATGTTTACAAAACATCAAATTCATAGTTTTCAAATTTGGAAGAAATTTACGATTCATTAATACTTGAATTCCGTGTTCCTTCATATGACCAACATGTTGATGCCATAGCTGAGTATATCTTGACTCTTCTTCAGATACTAATGCAGTACCATTAACTTGATTTTTTCCAACTTGTTTGTAAAGGTTTCTTTTTCTATGTTCCTTCATGACCACTCAAGCACCCTTTGAAACTTTCAGAGTTCCATTCAAACCTTTAAACTTATGACCACAAGATTCAAATACTCCCAAAGAAATTAAAATTTTATTTAACTCAGGTACATGTCTAACATTTGTAAGTGTTCTTATAACTCCATCAAACATCTTAATTTTAGCACTTCCAACCCCAACAATTTTACATGAATGATTGTTTTCTAAAAGAACTATTTCATCATTAACTAATAGGAACAAAAAAAAACTTTATGAGGACAAATATGGTGCAAAGAAACAAAATATAATAGCCATTCCTCATTATATTCAAAAATATTACAAACAGAAAAGACCTCATCGACCATACTTGAATTAGAAGACTTAATTGAATTTGCCTCTGACTTGGACTCATCCTTGTTGGATTCTTGTCTTCTCCAACATTCCTTGAGATGACTAGTCTTGTTACAGTACCAAGATTTTAATGTTCTCTTTCTGCCCTTAGATTTAGACCTGTAAGTACCTCTTGACTTTTCTCCTTTCACTTTGGATCTACTTCTAACAACCACAGCTTCATGGGAAGAGGTTTCAAGACTGTATTTATTCCCTAATTCCTCAGACAATAATGCTCCAACCACATTGTCAAATTCTTAAGTATCGGTTGTACGAAGGATAATGGAAGAAACTAGTTGACCCCAATACTGAGGTAAAGCACATACAAGATTAATTGCTTTATCTTCATCATCAATTTTAACATCCAAATTACTCAACTGACAAATAAGAGTATCAACACAACAAGAAAACCCATCTTTTAGCACCACAAGTTAGCACCATTTATATTTTGTGGTGTTAAAATGGTGGTATTAGCACCAGTTACACTTTTGTGGTGTTAAGGTGTTGGTATAAGCACCGCTTATATTTTATGGGGTTAAGGTGGTGGTATTAGCACTACTTATATTTTGTAGTGCTAAGATGGTGTTAATTATTATTAATATTATTGGAAAGTGAAATTTTCTTCATCTATTTTAAGATAAATGCATTGTTGTAAAGTACCATCAAGTGGTGGTAAGCTATTATGTGCCACATTGACATGTAGTAGTAAACTTTAACAAGTGGTGTTAAGCTATTATGTGCCACATGGACATGTACAAGTAATATTTAATTATGAGGATTTACACCATAAACAAAACAAATTCACAAATAATTATTTTTTAGATAACTTAATTCATTTGTGGTTTATTTTCAAGATTAATTTATGAGTTTTTGCAGCACAATTACAACAAATTGAATTATTATTTTTTATACTATTTATACAAATAAATTCACAATGATTCATTCATGAGGCTTTGTACCACAATCACAACACATTTACAAATAATTATTTTGTAACTAATTAAATTAAAATATTAATATTTAATATTATTTAAACAGTACCTAATATTCTTAATATTGACAAATAATAAAAACCCATTTTGAATTTATTAATTTGATAAATTAGCAATAAAAATTATTTGAAATGAAATTAGATTATTCAATTGAGAATATTTGTACCAATGTTATTAAATTTTATGATGGACATTAATATCGTTATTATGTTTTAGCATAAGGAATACCATCTATGGACATGGTAAAGAGATAAAAACTCTACTCTATGACCTACAAAGTAGCTTTTAGGAACCTAGGAACCGAGAAAACCATCTCAAAAGTCACACACTCCTACCTAATAGTATTATTAACCTTTAGTTGTGGGAATTCAAATAATTATAGTGTTTTACTCACCGGGGATAGGTCTAGCGGCCCTCAACATAGATGAGAGAAGAAACCTAGGCCTTAGGGTAAAGGAATCCTAAGGATAAAGAAATGTCATGTTGGAAACTAGCATATAATGGTGGTACTAAGTTTTTATTTGTAGCATTGACATGTTGAGAAGTATTTTAACTATGATGATTCACACCATAAGCATAAAAAATTCACAAATAATTACTTTTTAAATAACGTAATTCAATTCTTTTCATTCAAATAAATGCTTGACACTAATTTATACGGTTTTACACCGAAGTCACAACAAATTCAATTATTTATGTATATTTAATTTAATCAAATAAATTCACATGATTCATTTATGAAGCGTTGCACCACAAGCACAACAAGTTCAAAAATAATTGTTATGTAAATAGCTCAATTCAATTATTCATTTTTAATATTACTAAATAAATGCCTCAGATCCTTAATATTCACAAATAATTAAAGACAACCATTTTTAATTCACTACTATTATAAAATAGTAATAAATTTGATTTGAATTAAAATTTGATTATTGGATCGGGTATATTTTTAAAGGGATGTCTAAAAATTCGAATATTTCGAGGCGATGACCATTGTTTTCCTAGAATGTGACATTTTTTATTTTGGAAAATCACAATGTAGCTATGTTTTAATCCCAATTTCGATGGTAGAAATGAATTCAACACTTTCAAAAACCTGTTGGGAACCCAAAATTCCAAAACTTGAGAACTATAACTTGGATTTTTAAAAATTTAATCAAATTTTATCAAAATCATTCAGAAAAAATCAACCTATTCTGAATCAAATCTTAGAAATTTTAGACTATGCATATTTTTAATGATATTATTGAATTTATTAATGGATATTATTATCATTAACAGGTTTTGAGCACAAGGCATGGGTCTAGAATAATTAGACATGATTGATGGAGGACACCTTTACCTTCGGGCTAAAAGATTGTTTTAGGAATCTAGGATTCATATGATCATCACACATGTACTCCTAAGAGTAATCTTAGTCTCTATGTGTGGGCATTAACGCCATTGAAATCTATCCCTTGGGATAAATTGAGCTTCTAGGTATATAGGTATAAGAATGATGTGTTGAGCCAATACAAATGAATGTTTGAGAGGATCCATGGCCTTATAATAGGGATATAGAAGAGAACCACAGAAAATAAAACTAGGTATATGTATTATAGGCATAGACATGATTATGAGAGGAAACTTGGACCTTTGACATTAGAGGAAACCTCTAGGAATATTATACTAACAAGTATACTTTGGTGTTATCCTTGGCCTAAGATTGGGGGTATCAATGTTACTAATAGGTTTTAACCACTATATATGGGTTTGAAGTCCCTTGATATGCTTGAGGGATAGAAGCTAAAATTTAGGCCCAATTAAAATATTTTCGGCATCCAAGGCCAAAAGAAACACCTCAAACCATGACACATGATTTGTTGGGGGTATTATTTTCCATGTATAAGGAAAACAATACCATTATGAAGTCTATCATAGTATATATTGGTATAATGGTTTTGTATATTGTCATAGGAGTGAACATGGGTCTTACACCGTACGGAAAGCTTTGAAATGCACTCGTAAATTTAAGTGTTGATATAAGTTACAATAGGTATGGGTCTTAGAACATTGGACATAGTTTTTGGAGGAATCATAGACTTATGCCCTAAATCAAGCTTTTAGGAATCTTGGGCTAAAAAATATTTCTCAAACTATCACATAGGAGATCATGCATGGTGTAGGAGATCATTATCCTTAAAGTGCAATATGTCTAGAAATATGCATTTTTGTGCACTAAAGGAGGGCCTTGGAGCATGGCTGGAAAATAAATTGAGGGAATTATACCATGGAATAATAGTATTGAGGTAATGGGAAATGATTAAGGCCATGAACGATAAAATACACCCTTCAAATTTTTTATTTGGAATAAAATTTGGATATGGTCACAATCAAGGCTTTTTGCATAGTGAGATGGATCTTCAGGCCTTAACTAGAGTCACATGAAGAAAGAAAGAGCATCATGTAGGTTTCCTATGGAATTAGGACTAACAGTGTAGGGAAGAATACCTTGTCTTTGATCCTAAATAATACGGTGAGAAATACATATCCATGTACAATTCCTCAAAGCACCATGGCACATGGATGAATATGGGTATCTATGGAGCTAAGTTGTAGGTCTTGTATTCTTAAGTATTTGGACATGGTTAATGTAGGATACCTAAATATTGGGACCTAAATGAGTATTCTAGGCATTCAAAACCAAGAATATTTCTTCCACCGAACAAAGGTGTCCTCATGAAACTATCATTAGCCTATGATTGAGGATTTTTGTGCCATTAAGTAGTTTTGAGAAGTATGCGCGTGTATCAGGATATTGGGAATGATGTTCTAGGGAGGAATACCATGCCTTTGAACCTAAGGAAATAATTTATCCATTTAAATCCTTGAACAATGCATTGAAGTAGAACAAATTATTTCGTAAGGGTATCCATGGTGCTATGTTTATATGTATTGAGTCTTTAGGGACTTAAAATGATTATTGGAGGAGACCTAGAACCTGGGGTTTACAAGAAGCTTTTATCCATTGAGTGATAAGAATATTCCTTACACCAACTAAAAATAGCCTCCCAATGGTATCATTGGACTATGCTTAAGGATTCTAGTACCATTAGGTGGTTTTGAGTAGTATTTACATGTCTCATAGAATTGAGAATGATGTTAGATGGAAGAAGATAATGAGTTTGGCCCTAAAGAAATCATTTAAGCATCCAGAGCCATAAAAAATGCCTCAAATCACAATAAATGACTTCGTAGGGGTATCCATATTACTATGTATCCAATCCTTGGGGACATGGGCCCATGGAAATAAACAAGGAAGGAGACCTAAGCCTAAATACCTAAAGGAATATTTTTTCCAGAGAGGGATAAGATTTTAGCATCAAACAACCATACATGGCCTCTTAAGGGTGCCAATATCATATGATTGATCATTTCAATGCTATCAGGTGGTTTTTAGTAGTATCTAAGTGTCTCAATTCATTGGGAATGATTTTTTAGGTAAGAATACCATGCCTTTATCCCTAAAGAAGCCACGAAAGAATCCATACACATCAATAATTCCTCTAAGCACCATGCATGACCTAGTAGAGGTATGCATGGCAAAATGTATCCATGTGTTGGGGCCTTGGGGCCCTGGACACTGTCAAGGTAGGATACTTGAGCCTTTGGTCCAAACATAATATTCTATTCATCCAAGATTAACAAATTTGCCTCTAACAACCACACATGAGCTCTTGAGGTATCATTGTCCTATGATTGAGGATATTAATGATGTTAGGTGGTTTTTAGCAGTATGTACATGTCTTCAGGCCTTTAAAGTGATTTTATAGTAAAGAAGACCATTAATCCCTAAAGAAACCATTGAGGCATATAGACCCATGAAGAATGTTGCATATCACTATGCATAACTTTGCAACCATATCAATATTTCTATTAATATAGGTACTAGGTCCTTAGTTCCTCTAAATTGGTTAATGGAAGAGATGTAAAACATGGTCCCTAAACCATTTTTCTAGCCATCCAAGGCTAATAATTTTTCCTACACCAACTACACATGGCCTCCTTGGGGTTTCATTGGTATATGACTGAGCATATTGGTTCCATTAGGTTATTTTTAAAATTGTGTGTGTGTCTCAAGGTCTTAGGAATGACATTCTAGGTAAAATACCATTCCTTGGGCCATAAAGAAACAATTGAGGCATCAAGAGAAATGAAAAAGAATCAAATCACCATGCATTATTTTTTAGGGGTAACATGGTACTATGTATCCGTTAGCTGGGGACTTCAGGGAATCAACATTGTCATAGGAGGAGATCTAAATATCAGGCTCTAAATGAAAATTTTACCCATCCATGGCTAATAATGTTTCCTATAATAACCATACCTGACCTTCTAAGGGTATCACAGACCTAATATTGAGGATGTCCAGGTTCCATTAGGTGGTTTTGAGTAGTATGTACATGTCTTAGGACCTTGAGAATGGTTCTATATGGAAAAATGTCATGCACTTATCCTTAAATAAATATGCTATGCATCTAAAATCATGAACAATTCTATGGATGAATTTGCAAGGGTATCTAAGGAATTATGTACATAGGTATTGTGGTCTTGGGAACTTCAACGTGGTTAGTGAAGGATACCTTAAATTAGAGACCTTAATGAAGATTCTATATATTTCTCGATAATAATATTTCCTTCGCTAACGAAACATGGGATTTTAAGGATAGAAGTCACCTATGATTGGATATGTCAGTACCGTTAGGTGTTTTTGACGAATATGTATGTATCTGAATTCCTTTGGAATGGCATTCAAGGGAAGAATACCATGGATTTGGCCTTAAAAACACATTTAGGACTCAAAACCCATTAATAATTCCACAAATCACCACACATGACTTAGAAGGGTGTCCATGGCTCTGTGTATCGAATATTGGGGAATAGGGGAATTGGACATGGTGTGAGGAGACTTCAAACTCGATCCCTAAAGGAATATTCTATCCATCCAGGGCTAAGGAGGTTTCCTCCACCAACCACACATGGAATCCTAAGGGAATCATTGGCTTATTATTGAGTATGTTAATTCCATTAAGTGTTGTTGAGTAGCATGTATGTGTCTCATGGTCTTGGGAATTATCTTCTTGGGAAGAATACCATGTTTTTGTACCTAAAGAAATTATTGAGGAATTCATATCTATTCACAATTCCTCAAGGCACCATGCATGAATTTGTGGGGGTTTTCATGGAACTATGTATCTAGGCCCTCTAACCTTGTGGCCTTGGACATGGTCAAGAAAGGAAACCTAAACCTCAAGCCTTAAAGGAATCTTGTATCCATTGAAGGGTACAAAGGTTTCATCCACTAACCACATGTGACATTCTAAGTGTATCATTGGCCTATTATTGAGGATGTCAGTGATATTAGGTGCTTTTAAGAACTATGTAGGTTTATGAGGGAATTAGGGATGCTATATCAAGGAAGAATACCATGAATTTTTCCCTAAAGGAATTGTAGATGCATCAAGAACCATGAACACTTTCTTGAAGCACTATTCATGACTTTTCAGTAGTATCTATGGAGGGTGAATCCACAGACCTGGGTAACACTTTTTGGCAAGCGCATTTTGGCAAAAAAAGAAAAACACACCTTGGTCGAGGACTTGTTAAACCCTCGACCGAGGTCTTAATATCTCAACTGAGGTTTTATCAAGCCCTCGACCGAGGTATTTAAATACCTCGGTCGAGGTTTTTGTTCGGTCGAGGGCTTTACAAACCCTCGGTCAAGGTTTTGTTAAGACCTCAACCGAGGTATTTAAATACCTTGGTCGAGGTTCATACCTCGGTCAAGGGCTTAAGAAAATAGACTTAGCCCACATTCAAACAAATGAAAATTTTCTGTTCCTTGTAGAGGTGTACACCCTGCCATTCCGAGCACATAACTGAGTGGAGTTGATACCGATAAATTCACCAACGAATCTTCTATCCATTGAGGTATCATACACGCATTTTGTCATTCATATGAAATTTATTTTTTAATTACTTCTAAAACTTATACTTAGAAAACCACACTGCAACTTCGAAGCAGCTCAAAGAAAAATCCGTAGAGTTAAAAATACACAGCCAAAAAATTCTTTAAAATGCACACATCACATATCGACGTGTCCTCTTCAAAAGGGTATCTTTTGTTTTTCAATTTTTGAAAGAATAGAAAAAATTGCTTTACGTGGACAAATATGTGTTTAAAACAATGTTGAAATCGAATGTGGTCACTTTCGAAAAATAATAAATAATTGTATAATGCAAAAAAAATTAACAAAAAAATATGCACATCACACTGCATTTTATGTAGATCATGCTCATATATATATATATTTTTTTAAATTATTAATGCAAGATTGAATTACTCTACGTGGACACGAGCCACTTATTAGTTTCTTCAAATTTTTAAGGTCACTCAGTTCATTAAATGAAAAAATTCACACATTAAATGACATCGCAATATTTTAAAAAAAATATCACTATGAAGCCAACATAATATTCTACAATATGTTTTTTTACTGTAAGTCAAAATTCACATGGCATATATGCGTTTTGAGGGCTTTTATCTAGCACATGAGTAAAAAATCAGGTTTTCATCGCCAAATTTGGCCAAAAAGTGTTACCCATCTTCATGGAATCACCCTAGAACTATGTGTCCAATTCTTGTGGCTCCAGGACCTTTGACATGGTCAGTGGAGGAGACTTTAACCTTTGAATCTAAAAGAATCTTCTATCCATATAGGGTTAAGTAGGTTCCCTCAACCAAACACACATGGAATGAGGGTATCGTTTCCCAATGATTGAGGATATTGGTGTTGTTAGGTGGTTTTTAGAATTATGTAGGTGTTCTAAGGCCTTGGGAATCTTTATCCCTAAAGGAATCTTCCAACCATTCAACGCTAATAATCCCTCCACCAACAACACATGGAATACTAATGGTATCATTGGCCTATTATTGATAATATATGTTCCATTAGGTGGTTTTGAGCAATATGTACATGTCCTAGAGCCTTTGGAATGAATTCCCGAGGAATAATACCATGCCTTGACTCTAAAGAAACCATTGAGGTATCGAAGGCCAATAAAAATTACTCAAACCACCACATATGGCTTCAAAATGGTATTAAATAGACTAAAATAAGATAAATATGTCCAACAATTTTACTACCTAAACCTCCTGAACTGAGTTGTTTCTCTAGCCCGTTTTTTCCCACTTATGATTAAAGTAACATGATTATGGTATTCACATATTCTCTTATAAAAATATCCACCAACAAGGTTTTTGTCACTCATTTGTAATACTTTATTTAATTTAACCTCAACCCCAATGATCCAATTCATGCAAATTTTATATATTTTCAATGCATTCAATTTTTTTTACCCTTGTCACACTAATAGATTTCCACCACTTGCACAGAGGATGACATAGCTAGGGTTTGAGTGAGAGGAGGAGTATGATAAGGGTATCATGGTTTTATACGATGCATCCACTCTTTTACAATAAGCATCATCAATGCATGAATACCAATGTCATGTGCCCCCCAATATTAGTTTCTTAAAAAAAGTAACTACTAGAAATAAGAGTCCTAGACTTTGTTAATTGCTTTGGAAATAAATTTGATCAATGTGCATATATGGTTCAACATATAACACAACTCACCTGATGGAATCTTCTTGGAAATTATCCCTCTAGTATTTCAAGCACAACTAGGTGCTAACAAGCCTTAACATGGTTAAGAGAGGAAACCAAAGCCTTAATCCGTAAATAAATATTCTAGGCATCCAGGTCCAAACATGATACCTAAAAACACCATGCATGATTTATTGGGGTTATTCTTCACCTACAAGTAGTGATATTGGTTCCATTATTATAGTTTTTAACTAGGTATGCGTCCTAACTCTATAGACATGGTTAGGGTAGGAAACTTAGGGGTATGGGTCTTAAGTCTATAGACATGGTTGGGGTAGAGATTCTTTGAATTTTTTCTGAAAAGTAAAACTACATGGAATGTAAGAAAGAAAAAGTGAAAATTTTGAATCTTTAAACTTGATATTTTTCGTTCAAATATGCATGTGCAGTCTCATAAATTCGGATGATAGATTTTTTTGGATACCACAATAATAGAGTAAGTGGATGAAGTTAGCATTCAAATTGGAAATATGAATCCATTTTAGGAAAGGTCATCATAAAGTCTATATAGAAATTGGAGATAATGTTTTTGTTGTTCATGATGGTGGTAGAGGATGAGGAAACATTAACCATTGGAATCACCGCTCTTTAAAGGTGAGATATCTTATCTAGATACACCATGCAACTCATTTGAAAACCTAAAAAAGAAATGGATTCTCTTTATTTTATTTTAATGTCACGTCATTAACAATTCTATGGAAAATTTCATGGGGGTCCTTCCATTTTTGTATAATTACAAACACATATCAATCAATTCTTAATGATGATACATGTATGTCAAGCTCATGAGACTATGGGAACACATATTTAGGCTACACATTTCACGCCATAATATCACCTTACGTAATCATGTTAATATTACACACTTTCAAGAATTGATCAATGGTTCATTTACATGGTGGAAAAACTCTATTATAAGAGGGACCATAAACCATTTGTTGGTAGAATACATGGTTACATAGACACTCATATGTGAATCATTTTCCTCCTCTACACTATAGCTTGGTGGAAACTTGTTCCCTTGAATGGTTGCAAATAAAATCGATGACGTCTAATATTATTATAATAAAACATTGTGACTACCACATAATTACCACATATCCACCATGTATGCACAGACAGTTTTTTTTTAAGATCCACTTCCCTCATTTGTAGTTATGTTCCTTGAATTGAGTAATGACTGCATATATTTTTATTTAGAGTAATAATAATACTACATAATAATAAAATATAAGTTACCATATATCCCTCTTAATCATTATATTTTAAGCATTGGTAGATTTTTACTTTAGCTTTGTTTCGATCCCTTTGAGTCCTTAATAGATCTATATTTTTTAAATCCAATGTAGTTCCATCTAAACTTTATATATCATTCTCAAGAGGGATCAAATCACCTAAGGCAGAACCATTTTTTACATTGCAAAAACTAGAGGACGAACCTAAGAGATTTAATCCCTCACTAAGTATGATGATTTTTTTTTGTTTGCAAGAATATTTGTAACATGTAGGAGTGGATTGAGGTCTAAGAAACCCTGACCATGGATCATCTAAGACATCAAAATAAACCTAGGATTGCACCTATCATGGGCCACACCAACCCTTATTATGGCTCATTTTTTTTGGTGTCTCCTCCCACTATCATGGAGTTTCGAACCCTAGGCCACCTAAAAAATGAAACCCCTTTCATACTAATCATTCTAGTGGGACTTTGACAAATCCACCATTAGGTTTCTCTAATTAAAATAAGTTAATTAATTGGTAAAAAAATATCAATCTTTGATATCCAATCCGACTCTTTTTGGTATAAAAGATATCGGGATCATATTTATTTCCATTCTCTCAAAACTACTTCCAATTATACCAAAAAAAACCTACATTTTAGATTTATTTTAAGTTCTTAAAACATGTTTTAAATTATATAAATTTTTAATATATTAATATAAAAACAAACACTAATATCGGTGATAGATATGTTAATATACATTCAAAATCTAAAATACTTCTACTTACCTCAAGAT
The DNA here is from genome assembly GCA_001517045.1 of Pseudotsuga menziesii. Lineage (NCBI taxonomy): Eukaryota > Viridiplantae > Streptophyta > Pinopsida > Pinales > Pinaceae > Pseudotsuga > Pseudotsuga menziesii. The sequence continues at coordinate 61,305 of LPNX010439196.1, forward strand.
ATGAAAATAATGGCATTGTTGAACATGATCATGGTAATCTATACTTTGGACAAATAGTTTAAGAAGGTATATAGTTAAAGTTTTTAATATTAAATTATTAATTTTTTTTAATTTCTTAAGTTGTAATTATCTATTTTCTTTATATGGTTGGATTTTTGTTTTTTCAAGATTAGAATGATTATACAACCTTTTAAAAAGGTTAATGAATGTTTTGGAAACTTTAAAAAATGTTGTTATTTCCATCGAATGAAAATGGAAAATTTTCTTTCCATCTAAAAAAATAAAATAATTTCTAAAATTATTACCAACATAGATCCATCTAAAAGGGGATCTACCAAGCACGAGAGGGATCAAATCTTTAAAGGTGAAAACTCTTTTTTAGAGTGGAAATGTCTAATCTATTTTTTATGGTTTTCGTTTATTGAATTTATCTTGTTTTAAAATAATAATAATAATATAGTTTACTCTTAAAGTCTACACAGGTGTACATACACTTTGAACCTATGACCTCTGAAGAGGAAACACATGCTCTGAACCATTAGGCCTACTCATGTTGTGTATATATTTTCATTTTTAATAATATTTTTTATTTTTTTAATCAAAAACACATGTCAACTTTAGGATGAGCACGGAAGGAGTTACACATCTCTCCCCTACTAGGTTGTACCAGCATTGATCCATCTTAAAGGTGGCTCTACCAAATGCCGAGAGGGATCGAATCTCTAAAGGTGCAAACCCTTTCCCCTCTATCAAATCCAATACTCACCCATTTTATCGTTGAAATCACATAATATGTAGTTGAAAGGCAGGTTTCCATGGATTATCACGCTACAGTGCATCGTTGCACATTCTTCCACACTACCATGGATGATATGCAAAAGGGTATGAGTTCATTATTTGATTGTGTAGGTAATATTTGTGGTAATTAATATCATATTAATATGGAATTCTATTAATTCTCTTATTACCTATGCAAAACAATTTGTTACCTGTGCAAATTAGTTCCATATCCCCCAAATTAGTTGTTGCAGTGGATGGCGCATGTGTTTATGCATATTCTTGTAGTCTCTAGAAGCACTAAAAATGATAATATTGTAGCAGTGATCGGGAGGGAAGGTAATATTTGTATTAGGTCATTAATTGTCTATATTCCCCTAGTATTAATCCATATTGTTGTAGTCCTTGTATCCACTGGAAATGATAATATTGTTGCAGTGAATTGACAGGTAATATTTGTATCATATCATTAATGACCAATTCTCTAAGCGGCTCAAGTATTATTTTCATTACATACTTGGTTGATATATTTTTCACTCGAACAAATAGATAACTTATATATTAGTTGCAGGTTTGCATTACATAGTTGGTTGATATATTTTTCACTACAACAAATGGAGAATTGATATATTATTTGTAGTTATCTGCGCACAAATGAAGAATATGTTAAAAATTTTAAACAACCCTAAATCTAGTTTCTAGATGATAGTAATGTTTAAATATTGTTATAATAGTTGAATGTTTTAATATTTATTGTTTTAAATACTAAGCGGTTATTACAAGGTATTTAAGACAAAAGATTTAGATGAAATTTCATTACTTTTGTATATCATGGTGATGAGTGAATGATAAAAGTTTGAGTAGTTACCGTGGTAAAGTGTCATGAATTTGGGAACTCTAAGTGAAACATATTAAATATTGTTGATGATTTATAATAAAAATGAATATTTTAATATATTTTTAAAAGTTTTAAAAATTACCACAATACTACTAGTGCTTGAATACATTTTGAAAATTTTCAAAAGATCCAAAACAATGATTAATGTGGTGAGTTGATTTTGTTTTTTATTAGCTTTAAAGTGATATTTTTAATGCCATGTTAGTTTTTAAAATGTTATAATGTGAAAATGATAAGAGCATAACCTTATTAATGATATATAATGATCCAGAGGGAAGGTAATGTTTCAATTACATCATTAATTATCTGTATCCCCTAGGTATTAATCCATATTGTTGTAGTCTCTGTATCATCTGAAAATGATTATATTGTTGCAGTGAATTGACAGGTAATATTTGTATCATATTATCAATGATCAATTATCTCAACAACTCAAGTATTATTTTCATTACATAGTTGGTTGATATATTTTTCACTGGAACAAATAGAAAACTGATATATTATTCACAGGTTTGCATTACATAGCTTGTTGATATATTTTTCACCGCAAGAAATGGATAACTGATATATTATTTTAATTTGCAGGTCTATGAGAAAAAATGGAGAATATGTTTAAAATATTTAAACAACCCTAAATCCAATTTTCACATGATAGTAATGATTAAATATGGTTATAATATTTGAATGTCTTAATATTTTTGGTTTTAAATATTAAACAATTATTACAAGGGATTTAAGTCAAAGGATTTTCAGTATTTGTGTATATCATAGTGACGAGTAAATGATAAAAGTTTAAGTAGTTAGGGTGATAATGTGTCTTGAATTTGAGAACTCTAAGTGAAGCATATTAATTATTGCACATGATTTATAATAAAAACTAATATTTTAAAATCAAAAAATAGTTTTAAAAGTTTGAAAAATCACCACAATACTACTACCACTTAAATATATTTTGAAAAGTTTGAAAAGATACAAAACCATGATTAATTTGGCTTAGTTAGAATCTGGTTATCAAATTTAACCTAAAGGAGTTGATATGTTTTTTAACTAGCTTATATTTTTAATGCCATGTTAGTTTTTAAAATGTTATAATGTTGAGAAAGAAAACAACATTGTCTTGAAACAACATTAAAAAATTTCAACTATAGCCAATATAATTAATAATATGTTTCACATTATTATTATCATTACTCAACCATATAGTTTAAACCAATTATATGAAGCCATATGAAGCTAATATTAATCTTCGATTTAAAATTTTGATTTAATATTAATTTTTTAAACTTAACACTCTAAAAATTTTATGTTTTAAATGAAAGTTAAAACAAGGAGTGTGGTTGATGTAAATTTCTTTCTGCGAAATAATTAATAATAACATCAATGAATAGATTGTAATTGTAATAATATACATTTTATTGAGGTTAATATTTTATTTTTAATTTGGTTTAAATGAATTTATCACATTAATCATGAAGAAAAATATAATAGAAAGTGTTTATTACGGTGAGATTTCTTTGAAACCATATGAAGGGAATATTAAATTTAAAGAAGAATATTAGATTGACAACCTTGATTTAATATTATTTTTTAAACTTAACAATATAAGTCTTTTGTGTTTTAAATGAAAGTTAAAACAAAGATTGTGGTTGATGCAAATTTCATTTTGTTAAATAATTAATAAGAACATAAATGAATAGATTATAATTGTAATAATAAAGATTTGGTTTGGGTTAATATTTCATTTTTAGTTTAGGTTAACATAAATCATCACATTAATCATTAGAAAAAAAATAATAGTATTTGTGTTTAAAATCTTGAGATTTCCTTATAGAAAGAAAGTTTATGCAATTTTTTTTAAAGCAAAAATTTTATGTGATTTAGTTAGTTTAAAGTGAAATCTTAAGCATGCTGAGGAAATGTGAATTTCAACATGCTTCATATATGAATTTATAATTGGCTTTATTTTTTTTATTATGTTTTCATATTTATTTTATTTTTATCAAGCCAACAATTTTTTTGGGCATATTCAAATTATTTTATTTTATTTTTTATTTTTATTTGCACTGACTATAAGTCCATTATAAGCACGGAAGGAGGTACAAATCCTCCCCTACTAGGTTTTAGAATGCACCTCTCAACACAAAGACCCAAACCCAGTACAAAAGGCATAGCGAGTTGCTTACAACGTGAGTTGGAAAGGAGAAGACAACAAAACATGGAAGGGTTCCCTCGAGAAGAGAAATGCCAAGAAGACCTGGCCAATTTGCAATTGACAAGAATATTGGTTCATGTGAAAAATGCACCTCTTCCGTGCAATTAATATAATGTTACTAAAATATATAATTGGAAACATTTAAAAAATCAAACGACCATCATTTTCGGCTATATCAAGAACATCTGCAAACCTCGTTTTCCCTCACTTGCCCATAGAATAAACTTAAGAGAATAAGTTCATCTTATGCCGCGGAATAAGAATGCTATGAAGGTGTGAAAATTGAAGGGATTTGCATTCCTGCCACCTGATATATTAAGTTCATTTCTAGTCAGCTTTAACGTGTATATGTAGATTATAGATTAATGAGGAGTTGTAATTTTATTTTTATAGATTAATGGATCGTTGTAATTTTATTTTTCTTTCATTGGTAGTTGTTGGGTTGACTATTAACCTTTGGTTATTTTTGTAATTGTGTAGCCCAACTTGGTCAGCTCATTCCTTCGCTGGGAGAGAGAAAAAAAATTTGTGATCAAGATGTGGTTTGGGTAACAACTTGTTTCTTGGCTTGGGAGAGCATGAAAAAAACCTATGTGATTCAGATGTGGTTTGCATCGATTCTGAATCCTCATATAATAAGGTTGCGTGTGTGCAAACAAGCAGACATCCCTAGGCTTGGTTATGGAAAGATGAAATGCATTTCTCTATCTAGGTAATAACCGAAATCATACTTTGACTCAGATGTCCTTCGATGACCTCATGGTGTTTTATGCCAAGAAATTAGCATCAAGAGATTAAGTAGAGAAGGAATTTGACATGGTAATTATTAACCCATCCATGTTGTTAGGTTCCTTTGGGGCCACCACCTAGCACTAATATTATGAATTAAGTGAAATTGTGTAATTAATAACAGGATATATTTTTTAATAATTAGTGAAAGGCGTTTATTTTATTGAGAAGTACAGATTTTAATATGAAAAATGTGTATGGATTTTAAATTTTATTAATTTAGTTATTTTTTTTAATTAATTACAAAAATAATAATAATAATTAATTACCAAAATATAAGTTTCCATAAATTATAATTATATTTATATATATATATATATATATATATATAATAATTGATTACTATTAAATATTTAGTGTTGATGCCAAAGTTGTGTGAGAGATTCATGAAAGGGATCTTAACTCTATTTTACTAATATTAATTAAATTTTTAAAATTATTGGTTATAATTATTTTTATACCTCAGCAGGTATATTGTAATTGATTGCAAGTCAAACTCTTTTGACTTTGGCATTAGTTGGTGTCTTTTGAGGCAGGTATAAAGAATTAAAACCTATTTTGCAAAGTATGACTTAGAGATTTGTAAAAAAAAAAAATTAATTTTGTTTAAAAATTATTTTTGTAAACAGTTGATTGGTGGATAGAAGATGATGTAAGCTTTGGGATTTGGTATCTGGATTTGAGTTGACATGTGGCAAGATAACGTCATAATAATAAAATTAAAAAAATCAAAATTATATTCCATTGCGAAGTGGCACCATAGGAGGCAGTTGTTCTGGGCTCCATTACTCTGTTATCTTCGATTTCCTTTTACTGTACTCCAGCTTCCGTCGGCCTCTAATATCTATGCACGAAAAATATATACGGGAAATAGTAATGGAGGTTGTCTATCTGAAAATAATATGCGTGAGCTTTCCGTATGAATGCTCAACGCTCTTTGCACTGAGGCTCCAGGGAAAAATCCCTGAAAATGGCCTATTGAATCCTGTAGCACGTAAGATGCTTAATGCATAAATAAAATAATTCTCTGCAAAGATATCTTAATGTGGTTAATGAAGATAACTTGGAGCAGAGATGACATACCCGCAAATTACTATAAATCCGCACTAGTTAGAAGACGGCGCACGCAACTGCAAATGAAACAAAACAGAGATCCGAGGACATCAGGTAGGACCGTAGGAGCACCCTAGCAAAAGGACATGAAACAATTTAATATCTTCATTGCCGCCAATTACTATTAAAATCGTCCTCCAGAAAGGTAAAAGATCGTGCTAATAATAAAAAATGATCACTAAATACTAAGCCTTTAAAATAATGGTAGGACGTAGTTCCATGGAGAATCTATCACGAAATATTAAAGAATTTGCTATTTTAAAAGAAATCATGTACCACTATAATTCTTTCAAAAGCAGACTATATGGACTAACAATGGCTGTAAACAAATATTTTCTTTCCAGATGGACTAAAAATGTGTGGAGACAATGATTTTCTCTAAAGATTTACGTTAAAAATAGACTAAGATTTTTCTCTCCAGAAGAACTAAGAATGTCAGCAAACGAAAATATTCCCTCGCGGACTGACTAAGAATGGCTTGAACAAAGATTATCTCTAAGAATAGCTTGAACAAAAATTATCTCTACCGATGGTCTAGGAATGGCTGTAAACGAATACTTTCGCTAAAGATCGACTAGAGTGACTTTAAATAGAATCTCTCAAGATGGACAACCTTACAAAGTATATAGCTGGTAAAAAAAAAAAATTCGTACACTCTGACTAAGAATAGCTGTAAACAAAGCTTCTCCCTGGGGATTCCTCCAAAATGCGCAATTTTCTGCAGAAAATGAATATTTGCCAAATACAATGGAAAAATTACTCGATGGCGTTGTAGTCTTTAAAGATTCACGTAAAACTGGAAATTTGTTCAACACCCTGGTTTTCTATGTTAATTATGCACAGGCTCTGAGTACTGTCAAAGAAATCCTGGTGGAAGTACATACCAGAAGTTTCCTGGTAAATAGACGTATGGAAACATATAATCTCTCCACAAAAATCCGTAAGGACGCAATATTTTCTTGAAAAAATTCATTATTTTTCTCAAGACGGCACGAAGACACGACGGCTTCTCGAAAAGTTACGGTCAAAAACGAATATTTGCACGAGAAATAATAATTTTTCACTCCGCGAAGACGCGATATTTTCTTGGAAAATGACAGCAGAAAGCGGAATTTTTTGCGCAAAAGAAGCACAAAACTGAAAATATATGGGAATGGAAAGAAAAACCCCGAAAATTCTGCGAAAGGAAGCAAAACGGAAATTTTCTATGAAAGAAAAACCAAAGACATAGAAACTTCTGTGAAGGAGAGACACGGAAGCGGATTTTCTTACCTTGAAAAAAGGTCCGAACGCTTTCAAACCAGCTGCAGGCTTCAACAACACGACACAAAAAGCTTATACTCGATTAAACTTCTAGGCAGAGCTCGGCTAGGGGCGATTTCTCCGCTCTAAAACATGAATTTCAAATTGACTGCAAAATAAATAAATGCGGTCCACGATCTATTGGGCGGCAGGCGATCCTTCGAAACTAGAATGGCTCTCGGGATCATATCCCTTTTATATGGTTTTCACCGACCCAAGAGAATATTCCGTGATTTTTTATTTGTAATATATTTTATAAATTTTGGTTGGAAAGTGATATTTTATCCCCTTTAAAAGAAAAAAATTCGGAAGTGCGTAGTAATTTTAATTGTTAAAATTTTTAGAATTTTTTGTTTTTCAGGACAATGGTATTTTCCTACTATTTATATATCAATGTAGAATTTTTTTGAGCGGAGAGGCATTATTGTTTACTGTTTTTATTATGAAAATCTTATGTCAGGGAGGATACCATTTAAATTGGATGATAATAAAATAATAAATAGTGTTTGACATTGTAATCGATGTGTAAACTTTTATTTTTATTTGGAAATTTGTATAATAAGTTTTTAATAATTAAAATTTGTTATTTTAGTTAGGTGGGTTAGTTTGAGTAGTTGAGTTAGTGGTTATATATTGTTATATAAGTGCTTTATTTTATGTTTTTATCAAGTTACTTCTGTAATGATATCTTATTTTTTTATCCGGTTAGCTCTGTAATGAGAGCGAATGAGATAAATCCCTTTTGGATAGGCCATTTCCATGGACATAACAAGTCATCCTAATTGAATAAATCACTAAAATTTGTCATTTTAATAATTTATTAAAATTTTAAAATAAATTAACCTTTCGTATAATATTTATTTATTTATTTTCTTTTATATAAATTATAGAAATTCACTCAAAGTTTTGTTATTTTAATAATTTATTAAAACTAAATGAATTAGGTTTTTTTATAATATTATTAATTATTCTATTTTTATATGAATTATATAGAAATTCACTATGTTAATGGATCAAAGTTTTGTAGATAGTACATAATAAAGTTTCGTGAGAACAACTCTTTTTTGAAAAAATAAACTCATCATATAAATCAAATCAATTTATTTATTGACTACTTTATTTAGCTATGTTTTATTTTCTTCAAATGGAAATGTTATTCAAAATTATATAAAATTCTTAAAGTAATATAATAAAAAAATAAATTTGTTTTAAATTTTATTAAACTTAAGTTTTTTAAGGTGATTTTTTAATTTTCGTTAATAAGATTTAAAAAAAATAATGATGATGACCAATTAACAAAAAAAATACATCTTGACAAGTTTTTTTAGCACAAGAACAAGATTTTCAAGTAAATTAAGTATTATCCTTTTTAAGATCTCATAGACCAAAGTTGGTGTCAATGGACACGTTAATCATCATCATCATAAAAAATAAATTATAATGAATAATTTAAATATTAAAATAATGTATAGAATACAATAAATTGAAATAAAAATAAACAAGTAATTTTATATTTAATGTATGTATTAGCTAGTTACTATTGATTAGTCTTGTGTGTCATCTTGATATGAGATTTTCAATGTCATGTTTCACTATGTAGCTCATGAGAATTCATTCTTATATTGGCTATGTTAAAACAAAGAGATAATTTTGATCTTCTAAATCAAGGTTAATGACCTCCTTGTAATATCTCTTCAAACTTGGAAGTAATAATAATTTTAATATCATCTATATATGCAAAGTGTCATTTTGGTCAATCCACTACATCTTTAACCAGGACATAACATATTTTTGTGAACCTTCCTTGAGCTTTGGGTGTTTTTGACTATCATTTAAAACAATTTTAAGAAGTTTCTAGTCTCCCAAATTATTTAATTTTTTCTTGTACATGAGGTACTATACAAGAAATAAAGAGTGGTATAGTTTATATATATTTTTTTGTGGGAATAAGAAGCTTAAATACCACTTAGTTAGGTTAAAGAAGGATTTATAATATATACTCATAATGGTGAAGGTACATTATTAGCACGCAAACAAGTGTAAGAGTGTGGTACAGTGGTCACAACGATGACAGTGAAAATTGAGAATGGTTATATATGATGGTCGGTAGGGGTCATTTTAGGGTGTGATAAAATCAATTAGTAATGGAGTGTTTCTCACATCATCTTGGTTTAATATTGGGCTACATATTTTGGTGAACAAGGATTTTGGGTGGTAGAAATAGATGTTTGCATGCAAGCAGTAAAGTGCATTATACAGTTAAGGGTAATGGGTAACATGTAAAAATTATTTGACATTGAACATCTAATATCAAATAGAAAAAAACAATCATCATGTAAAAAAGATATATGTAAACAATAAGAGGCTTGGTATTAGGTTTGCCCTAATAGTTAAGAACATGTGTTTCCTCTTAAGAGGTCACATGTTCAAAACTAGAGGGGGTAGGGTATGTACAACTCTATAGACTCTATTAGTCCAATCATTGTGCAGAGGGGGTCCCTTGTCCTACAAGCAAGAGGGGCTCATACACCACTTTAATGCTTGGCTTGGTCATGAACTTAAATTAGATTATTATTATTATTATCCCTCTCTTGTATAATAAATCCCATGTTAAGATGGATCTTTTCCAATTGAATGCATATAATATTTTAGGCAATTTGAGGATATCCATATAATTGCTTTGAATGTAAGAGAATCCATTAAAATGGTAATTCTAATATCTTTTGCTCAAGAAAAAAATTCTAATGTAAAGGTCTCCTTGCAAAATTCAAGAATGGCTTCAACAAAATGCTTCTAATAACTATAGAATGCTTCCATTTGGTTATTAGTAATATTCTATTTTCTTTATTATTCTATACATCTAATGTTACTTTTTCTAGATTTATGGGTTTATTAATGTTAATTTACATCTCACAACAATGAGATTAATTTATAGTCTTATAAGCTATTATTTCTCATTTCCTATTTATGCTATTCTATAGAAAAAACTTGCATATTTGTATAACATTATAAATTTATAATAAAATATAAATAAACTATTCTCACAACAATGATATTAATTTATAGTCTTATGAGCTATTATTTCTCATTTCCTATTTAGGCTAGTCTATAAAGAAACTTGCATACTTTTATAACATAAGTCAAGAATATTACTAGAAGTATGTAAGGAAGCTTGAATATGCTTGTTTTATGCTACATTGCAATAACCTATATCGTATTTAAATGGACATTTTTTAATTCATTTTTGTTTTAATTTCTTTCAAATTGTAATTATATTTGCTTTATCATATATTTTTATAGCAAAATTATCCTATTGCTATATATTTTCAATCTCTTCTTAGGAGGCAGGTACTAAGCAACTTTGTTGCTTATTCCACTTGTTATTAAAATTATGTTAATTTTAATGTTAGGTAATTAATATGATGAATAAATTCATCTAATAAATACAAGCTATAATTTTCACAATTATTTATTTGTGATTATTAATTATAAATAAATTAAATTAACATTATGATTTTTTCTTCTCTCTAGTGAATTGTTGAATTTTGACATGAATTAAAGTCATGGATTAAAATGACTACCTTTATGTAAACGTATTTTGTGGTATTAATATTATTATGTTAGCATGATGGATATATTTATTAAAGAATGATTAAGATAAAAAAAAGTTTTAGTAATTATATTGGGGTTTTCTAATGAAGTGGAAAAAATAAATATTTTTTTATTATAAATGAAATAAAATTGTTATCAATACAAATATGTCAATATATTTTTAAGGATTAAAATTAACATTCACATTAAACCTTATTTTACATTAACATTAATCTCTCTAAGAAACACAACCTTGCTAAATATGACATGGTTGTGTTTTTTTTCTTCTTATTTGTTACTTTATTAATATTTGCAGTGTCTACAATTGTAAGATAATAATAATAATAATAATAATAATAATAATAATAATAATAATAACCAACTTATAATAGACCCCTCTCTCTATATATACATATATATTCTTTTTGCACTATTTATTATTTTATGGTGCTTTTCACCACTTGTTATTTTTTGTGTAGTAAATAATAATAATAATGGTGTCTTTCACCAAAAATTCTTAATCCATGTTGGAATGGTTTCGGTGTTTTGCATCACAAAATATCAATCCACCTAGGATTGATTTTGGTGGTTTGCATCATACACCATGGAATGCCACATAATCATTTAGCACCATAATGTTTTTTTTATAAATACCATTGTAGCACCACAAATATTAGCACCACTTGCATATCCCCACATTTTGACCACTTTTGCACAACTATTTGAAAATTCTGGATTTCCTAAATCCTTTACAAATAGTGGTGCTAATGTGAGGCTAAAATGTCATTTTTCATGTAGGGAAATAACATTCAAATAATCAGCTATCTTCGTACTTTCACCATTCTCATAACATACAACTTTCAATTCAAGTAAAGTATGTTTGTCACTGATTTAGTCATATACATACTTTCTAACTTGTTCCACAAGATTTCTACTGATTTTTCTCCAACAATGTTGAACAACACATCATCCAAAAGACATAATGTAACACACCTAAAAGTCATACATAAAAAAATAATTACATGTGTTATTTTTACATTTACTTTAGCAGTATTTCTATGTTTTAAGTTACTGCTCTTTCTAATATCTATTGTCTTGTTGTATACAATAGGATTTGTGAATGTTTATGATGGCTAGTTCCTTCTAGAACCTTCAACCATACTCCTTCATGTGATGTACTTTGTTTACCTGTTTTGTGATTAATTAACATAATTTAAATTCTTGGCCTAGACATAGTTACACTATGTATGTAAGACTATCCCCTAAGCATGAGAGGTTAGGGGTTTGTATGTATGCTTCCCCATACAGTTTTCTCTTACCATGAATAAAAAGAGGCTTTACCTACTTTTTCTTAGCATAATCATACCACATGTTTTGAATCTATTGCAATGCTTTACAGATCCTACATGTGTTGTCTTGATGCATCTATTTATAGTCTTTTAATCATAAGTTTGATATTACCTTAGCCAAAGTCTAAAGAGAAAGATTCATGAAATATGGTTCCATGGTTTATTATGGTTCTTAACTTTTAATACTACCTTCTACTATGATTAAGACCTTACTAAATGCCTTAGCCTAACCCAATGCTAAGGTCTTGGCAAGAATGTTAAATTAAAAATATGGCATACCAAATATGGGTGTGGTATTGGACATAACCCATGACAATATAGGGCCTGAGCCCAACCATATGATATTCTAGTAATTTAAAGATGAAAGGTTTATGGTATCTCGATGAAATACTTTTAAGAACATGTTATAAGGTGGTTATAAAACATGTTAATCAATGGCATAGGATTGGTTTTAGATTATACTTTCCACATATTGGATTTGGAAATGATTTCATTGTACAATTCTTGGCCATGCAATAAAGTTGTCCTTTGGTTTAAATTTATGTATGTCCTTGCTACGAGTTGGAAGCACAACCAGGGCCATGTGGAAGTACAAGATGCGATCCCTTCCCTACACTTGGTTGGTGAGATTAATTGATTGGTGAGATTAATTGAGTTGAAAGGGTTTTTTTAAGGCCTTTACTCTGTCCTTTGCTCTTGTTTTAGTTGTGGGTTGTTTGGTGGAGGCTTGGTGGAGGCCGAGATCTATTATGTTGACACTTACTATAGTTTACCATGTTGATTGATCACCTCATCCATGATCTCTACTTCGTTTCACTGCATTAATTGTTTAACTGGTTGCATTCGAGATGAATTGTTCATTACATTATCTTAGCAGTTATCCCTTCAACAACGCGTTCCAAAGTGTCTACCAATTGTGTTCACAACCAGTCTATGCAAGTAGGTGAGAGACATGCTTTGGTTCTTAGCTCTATATTTTTACTTGCCTTGGAGTGTTCACAAGATAGGGTTTTTACTAATAAAAACATTCTTTCTCTTCTTGCAGGTTGTGGAGTGTTAAGGGGACTCTGGAGGAGTCGGCCCCTGGCCCTCATTACTGAACTCCAAGGTAAGAATGAAATGTTTATAGAATATCGTTTTTTTTTATGTTATTTTCTATCCATCGAAACTAATTTAATCTTTTTATTAATTCTTTGTGCAGGTTGAGGGACTGGGGATGGAGGTGACAGGGTCCCCTCCTCCTAGGCAGGAATTTTAAAAAACCCGGTAAGACTATCAACAATATTTGTTAAAAATATTTTTATCTATTAAAGCATAAGTGTAAAACCTTGTTGGTTTTTGTGTGCATGTAGAAATAGGTGTAGGAAAGAATGTTGCAAAAGCAACCACTACTTTAAATATAAGTCTCTTTAAATTCACCGATCCTCTGCATTAATGTGTCAACCCTTAGGGTTTATCCCTTGTGGATTTGCATTCCTTGATTCACTAGTGTTTGAGGATCCTTGTAAAGGGTTTCGCCTATGGACTATTTGGTCTATGAATGAAACAACCATGTTCGATAGTCTTACTTCTTGTAACCATGTTGGTTAATAATATAATATTATTTAATGTTATGTCATCATAATGATGCTTCTTTCTTGTATTAAGGGATTTACCTTGTGTAAGGATGGTAGCCATTGCAAAATGGTTTTACGACCATCGTAGGTTGCTTTAATGAATTAGTAATCTTTTAAAAGAACCTTCTATAGGGTCTGCAATTGTAACTTACTAGTATGGAATTAACTGCTATATTTTTACAAGCAAGCATTTCATTAACACAACCCTTAAAAGGTGTGACTTGTAAAAACAATAGTTAATGGTTTAAACTTGGGATGGGATTTGTATTTGATGAGTTTGATATTCGTAGCACTGTAAATTTTATTTATTCTTTAAGAGATTCAACCTATCAATTTCTAGTGGGTATGTAGAGTAACCCTCAATATAACTCAAAATATGAACACTGTTTATTTCTTACCATGATGTAATCTTCATTTTTGTACTTACTTGTGAATATTTATTCGGTTCGGATTTGTGTTGTACTATAAAGAATGATTTTTTGTCTCATTTAAGGGATTCGATTTCATGATCCCTAGAATGTAGGTCATCATGTGAATGTGTGGAGATTATATCAAATCATTTTTTATTTTAAATTATCTTGATACCCACCAGGTGCACTTCTCTATGATATATGATTTTTCTTTCCTGGTATTAGATACGATATCTAATTTATTAGTCATTTTATAGATTTGAATTAATTGTTATTTTATTTTTTAAGTATGCTAGTGGATGTTACCAGGATCCTTGATCCACTAGTTTATATTTGATTTGGTATTCTTAAATGTATTTAGACACACCTAGTGGTCCTCAAATAAACTTTTGTTTAAAATTGGAAACTTAAATAAATGCTATAGAGGAATTTGATCCTACGACCTCTATCATGTACTACCATCTGGTGCAGTACTAATCATGATTTAGTGATCCTGATGTATGGTGCTACTGTGAAGATATTATAAATGCATGGTTCTATGATCCATAATTTTATGTTCTCAGCACTTTATAATATTATAAGGGAAAAGATCCCATAGCTCATGTAATTTATTTCCTTCATTTAGTTAATCTTATGGTGGTAATATTATTTGTTCTTATCTTGAGATCCTAGTCAGTGCTTAAATACCTTAACTTAATTTCATATAGATTACAATACTATTAAAAGAATCCTATCTATATTATATTAAAAATTATAGATTTATACAATGAAAACATTATAATTGGATACTATTGAATCGTATTAAGAAATTGGATAAATACTTAAGTAAAAGGTATTCCATTTTATTTCCTTGGAGAGACAAAAAAATCTATACTTATAAACATAAATTACAATTCATTGTAATTCCTGTCGCTAATCTGATTTCAAAATGCAGAGTATAAAGATATCTAGGAAAATGATGCATCTAGGAAATATACATTCAATTATAGGATATTCTGTGCAGATTAGAACTAAATAAATTTACTCCATTAACACAAGATACAAGTATAACAACAATATATTAAGCAAAACAATTTAGATTTTGACTACTACATATATAGGGAATTATATTCTACAACATTAAAATGTAACGTAGAAACATGACACCAATGCTAGGAAAACAAGAGTGGAGATGTTGTTCATCCCAACCAACTTCCAGAGTAGCCAAGTTACTTGCTCCAAAAGCATTGAGCCTGTTCGTTGAAGCACATGAACAAAATATTAATGTGCCATATCTTGAGATTTACAGATGGTTGATCCACATCCAATGCTAACCTCCTGTTGCTTATGCACATACTAGTTTATAGTATTTTTCCAAGGAATTGATTATTTATGAGCCTCCTACTCTTTACCACTCAACTAGGAGTTATGACCTGATTTTTGGAGATGATGCCTCCTGCATTCTAAGCTCTCACGCAGTGTTTTTTGACACTTGTATTTTTCCTCTTGTGGGTGAGCAAACACTCTTCAACATCTATATCCACTCTTGTCCCCTTTCAGCATATTTTATTACAAATTTTTTTATTGTTGACTTGCTTTGTCAAAAATAATTAAAATAATAAAATAAATAAAATATTTTCTAGTAGAACTAATAATGGTAATTATTAATTATGGGGGTGTTACATACACGTCCCCTTGGATGATAACACTGTCCTTAGTGTTATGTCTTTTGTTTCATACTTCCATTACATCTTCTTGGAACAAGTATGGATATGCTTCCTGAATATTACTTTCCAGCTCCCAAGTAGCTTCTTCCACACTAAGGTGCTTCCATTGCACTTTGAATTATTCAATGGTATGGGTCTAGAGTAAAAGTTCTCTCCTATCGAGAATGCTCTTCGACCTCACTTCGAACTCCCATTCGGTTTCCACCTAGATTGCATTCCAGTCAATCCCATGAGAAATATCATGAAGATATATTTTCAATATAGAAACATGAAATACATTATGAACTTTAAAATTTCATGGTAGGGATAACTAGTACACGACCACCCCCAATTTAGCTAAAATTTTGAATCACCCGCGATACCTAGCCACCAATTTTGAATACTTGTCTAGTCTCAAGGAAATTTTCTTGGGATTTACCTTTATATATACATGATCACCCACCTGGAACTCTCTAGGAGTTCCCTTTAGATCAGCATAGCTTTTATTCTTGTCTTGGGAAGCCTTCAAATTTTGTTGTACATGTTTCATGGTTAGCTCCATTTCTTTTAATAAATCAGGTCCTAACATTAAGCTATCAATAGGGATTCTCCATGATATTGGAGTATCACATTTGCAGCCATATAAGATTTCAAATTGACTCATACCTATAGAAACTTGAAAATTATTATTATAAGCAAATTGTACTAAGTGTAGGTAATCTTCCCACTTACCTGGTTTATCAATTATAACATACATTCTTAGCATATATTCTAATAATTAATTTCCTCCTTTAGTCAACCCATCCGTTTGTGGATTATATGGAGTACTGAAGTTTAACTGTGAACCCAAGCCTTTAAACAAGGCCTTCTAGAAGTTACTTGTAAACTGTGTGTCTCTATCTAAGACTATTACTTTCGTCACACCATGTAGCCTGAATATTTATTTCATGAAGATATATGCAATGTTAACATATTTATAGGTATATTTAATAGGTATAAATGAGTATATTTACTTCATTTCTCAACCACAACGATGATGGAATCATGTTGTCTGAAATTCCTGAGCATTCCAATGATGAGATCCATATTAATTGTCTCCCTCTTCCATTTTGGAATGGGTACTGGATGCAAAAATCCTGTGGTATGTTGATTCTCTACCTTAACTTGCTGACATTAAAGACAACTAGCTAAGTACTCAACCACCTCTTTCTTCATATTTGGCCAAAATAAATCCTTTCTGATCATAGTGATCATTTTTTTATAACCTCGATGCCCTGAATATGGTATTTTATGGTGTTCATCCATGAATATAAGTTTAATTTCTTCTATGCTTGGTATGTACAGCCTTTCTTTATGCAGCAATAATCCTTATTGGTTTAGGATGAATTCTGTTTTTATCTAATTTTTGTTCGTTTTTAGCGGTCTTTTATTTTAAAAATTGATATCCTTTATCAGAATTTTCATCGCTGAGAATTTGATTTTCAAAATCAGATTCATAGCTTCTTCTTACAAACAATAAATTCGCATGACGACTTAGAGAATTTGCCACTTTATTTGAACAACCATTTGGCTTGTATTGCATTCAAATTTTGTTGATCCAAGAAGTATTTAAGGCTTAGGTTATCTGACATAAGTAAAAAAAATCTTCCAATTAAGAAATGTCGATAGTTTTTTAAGGCGTGAATTATAGCAACAAGTTCTAAATCATGTGTTGCATTGTTTTTCTAATTATCTTTTACTTTTATGGATTCATAAGGCACGACATAATTGTCTTGTAATAATACTCCACCTAACCCTTCATTGCAAGCATCGGTACATACGATGAAATCCTTGAATGGATCAACAATCTTTAAGATCGGGGGGGTGGGTAGTTGGGTAGTTAAGAAGTGTTTTAGTTTGTTAAAACTTTCCATTCATTTTTTAGTCCACTCAAAAAATTTAGATTTCTTTTGTAAAGAGGTTATGGGGTAGGAAATCTTAGAGAAGGCTTCGACAAACTTTCGTTAGTATCCAGTAATCCCCATAAATGATCTCATATCAAATACATTTTTAGCAACCGACCATTCCATCATGGCCTTTACTTTGTTTGGATCGAACGATATTCCATCCTTGGACACTACGTGTCTGAGGTACTGAATCTATTTTTAAAGAAGTCACACTTACTAAATTTTGTTTAAATTCGATGATCTCTTAGTACTTGCAAAACTAGTTTTAGATGTTCTTCATGTTCCTGTTCATTTTTAGAGTAGATTAGTATGTATTCAATGAAAAAAACCACAAAATTATCTACTTAGTTACTTAATATGTTTTTCATTCAACACATGAATGCAGCAGGTGCATTTTTCAAACCAAAAGGAATTATGATAAACTCATAGTGACCGTAACATGTCATAAATGTTGTTTTAAATCTATCTTGATCTTTTATTCACACTTGATGATAACCCGACCTTAAGTATATCTTCGAAAATATAGTTGCTCCACATAATTGATCGAACAGAGCATCTATCTGGGGAAGTCAATATCAGTTCTTAATAGTCAAGTTATTTAATTGTCGATAATCTATACATAATCTTAGTGTTCCATCCTTTTTTTTACAAACAAGACCAGCGCTCTCCAGGGAGAGACACTTGGTCAAATATTTTACTTTTTATCGATTAGTTATTTTAGTTGTGATTTTAGTTTTGTAAGCTCTATCATATTCATTTGATATGGATCTTTCAATCCTGGAACCGCTCTAGGAATCAGATCGATTGTGAAGTCAATATCTCTTTTGACAGGAGGTTCGGGGACTCCCTCCGTAAAGGTGTCTTCAAAATCCTTTAAAACTAGTATGTCTTCTAGTTTAGGTTTATCATCATCTTCCTTATCATTGAATATATAAAATAAAAATACTATACATTATTTTCTTACTGATGTTTTCATTTTCAAAGCGGATATTTCTCTAATGGTTACCTTCCTACGAATTCCTTTTACTTTTATATGATTCCCATTATTGGGAATACATGTAAATATTTTATCAAAACAATTTAGGACAACTTTATGATCCTCTAGACAATCCATTTCTATTAATAAATCATAGGATCATAAAGGTAATATATTTAAATTAACATGCGTAAGGAAATCATTCATCATCAACCTACAATTTCTAACCTGACTAGTAACTTTTTGTTTTCTACCTGTGGCTAGCAATACTAGCCACGACTTATCAAAATTTTCAGGTACCAATTTGCATAAATCAACTATTATAGGAGAAATATAACTTAGGATTGTGTCTGGATCAATTAATATAGAGATAGTTTTGTTGTTTATCATACCTTCAATTTTGACCATAGAGTTTTGGTGTTCTTCTTGTCAATTTTCCAGTGCAGCGCATATTTTGGGCATGCTCCTTGCAATGTCTCCAACGTTGACTGCTTATTGTATAGAATGTACATTAAAATTATTTTTCCTTATTGGGCAGTCTTTAAAGTAGTTTGGTTGATATACCTGATTTTTGACACAGACCGTGAAGAACCTCAGCAAATCAATATCTTATTACGTAGATGAGTGTTACATATAAATGATATCAAAACCGTTATCTATAGTTCGATAACAAGATTACTAACTAATAACCGAAATATTATTTACAATGTAATCCAGAAGGATTACTCAACATTCCCTCCTTAATCCGAAGGGACATCTGACATGCCAAGCTGCATTCTAAATTTTTCAAACTTTTCATGGACTAATGCTTTAGTAAAGATATCTACAATTTGCTCGGAAGTAGGACAATGTGTCAAGTGAATGGTTTTTGCCTCAACATGATGTCGAATCAAGTGATATTTGGTGTTGATATGTTTGGTTCGATCATGGAATTTTGGATTCTTGGCCAATTGAATTGCAGAAGTTTTGTCAACAAAAAGAGGCGTTAAAGTCATTTTTTTCTCCTGCAAGTCTTCAAGTATTTTACAAATCCAAATGATTTCTTTTGTGGCTTGAGCTACTGCAACATATTTGGATTCAATTGTAGAATCAACAGGAACAAATTGCTTCCGTGATCTCCATGTGATAGCTGCTGATTTAATGTTCATCAAATAACTTGAAGTAGAGACCCCATGCTCTTTATCTCCATTAAAATCAGAATCTGAATAACTAGTGAGATGAAAGTTTGAAACTTTAGAATATTTGATGCCATAAGATTGAGTTCCTTTTAAAAATTTGAGCAATCGCTTTGTTGCATTCCAATGACCTTCACATGGATGATGCATAAAGCTGGAAAGTATTCCTATAGCAAAAATTATATCAGGACGAGTAGTAGTAAGATAAATTAAACTTCCAAGAAGATTCATGTACTTTATTGGATCTTCAAACGTGCCACCTTCATTTGAAGTAACCTTTAGATTATGCTCCATTGGTGTTGAAACAGGATTACAATCCTGCATACCAAATTTGTTTAATAATTGTCCAACATATTTTTTTTGAGAAATGAAAATGTGCTTTGGTTCTTGATCTGCTTCATTTCCTAAATAATAATGTAATAATCCCAAATCTGTCATATCAAAAACATTTTTCAACTCTCTTTTGATAGATACTATATAATCATCATTATTTCCTGTGATAAGAAAATCAGCCACATAGACAACTAGATATACAACTGATCTTCCAACTTTCTTGAAAAATAAAGTTTTATCATCTAGATTGAAGTGGTTATAATTCAATTTGAGAAGATGCTCAATTATTTTTTCATACCAAGCTCGGGGTGCTTGCTTTAAACCATATAAAGATTTGACTAATTTGCATACCGTTTGTTCTTGACCTTTGATAGCAAAGCCTTCAGGCTAATCCATATACACATCTTCTTTTAAGTCTCCATTCAAAAATGTAATTTTAACATCCATGTGATGTATCCTCCATCCTTTTTGTGCTGCTAATGAAAACAAAGTTCGAGTGGTGCCCCATTTAGCTGTAGGAACAAATGTTTTTGTGTAATCAACACCTTCTTTCTATGCATACCCTTTTGTTACAAGTCTCGCTTTTTGTTTTTCAAGTGAACCATCTGCTTTATACTTATTTTTATATATCCACTTACATCCAATCGGTTTGGTTCCAATTGGAGGGTTCACCAACCTCCAAGTTCCATTTTTTATGAGATAATCATACTGTCTTTGCATTGCACTTTTCCATACATCACTATTTACTGCTTCTAGAAAAGATGCAAGTTCATCAAACGCATGAAATTTTAATTCACAATCTAATGTTACAAAATCATCATACCTTTTACGAAATGTCTTAGTCCGTAATGATCTACGAACTTCTTCTTTTTGTGGTGTTTTCTATGTTTCTTCTTTAAGACCGGGTTCTGAATTATCCATGATACTTATCTTATCCATTCCATTAACAATATCATCAATTCTCTCATCTTCTATTTCATCAACTTGTGCATTAGAAGGAAATTCCAAAACTTGACCTTGACTTAGAACAGGAATCCCCCCTTCAAGATTTGGAAGTTCATTATTCATTTCATGATAGATTTTTTTATAATGAAATCTATCAAGCTAAGCAAGTTGTTTATCAATAGTTAGTGCAGCTTTCTCAAACTCAAGAAATATAACATCTCTAGAAACAACAAACTTCCTGCTATCTTCATCATACAACCTACAAGCTTTAGAAGTATTAGAATATCCCAAAAAAATACACTTCTGATTTCTTGCTCCCAATTTATGCCTTTGTTGCTCAAGAATAAAATCATAAGATGTGGAACCAAAAATTCTAAAATGATTGATAGCTGGAAGATGATCATGCCACATCTCATAAGGTGTTTTTTTTTGTTTGACAGCAGAAGGACATCTATTCTTAATGTAGATATCACAAATAACTGCTTCTGCCTAAAACATTAACTTGACATTTTTAAAAAACATCATTGATCTTACCACATTCAAGAGTGTCCTATTCATACTTTCTGCCACACCATTTTGTTGTGGATTATAAGCAACAATTTTTTGATGTTTAATACCATTCTCCTACAAATATTTTTCAAACTCTTGAGATGTATATTCACCACCATTATCAGTTCAAAGGGTTCCAATATTGATTTGAGCTTCATTTTTAATCCATAAGTGAAAATTTCAGAATGTATCAAAAGCTTGTGATTTTTCTTTTAACAAATGAACCCAACACATCCTCGTAAAGTCATTAATGAAATTCATGATATATTTGTTACCATTTGCTGATGGAACGGGCATGGACCCACATAAATATGAGTGAAGAATACCAATCTTTCTTGAAGCTCGAAACATAGAATCATTAAAAGGTTGTTTACTGTGCTTGCCTAAGATACAAGCATCACATGGTGAAAGTTGTTCTGGAATAGTAGGAATCCCTTGAACTCCTTTCTATTTCATAATCATGAGACTGCCATAACTAATATGACCAAATCTAGCATGCCACAATAAGCTGGAAGATAAATTAGTATTATACTCAACCAAATTTGCAGAATTCTGTGAATTGGATGATGTACCATTTCAACTTTAAAAGTTTGTTATCTTCCACTCCATTCATTACAACCACATTATCATAAGCTCTTTGAATTTCAATGATACCATCAAACATTTGTGTCGAGTGATTTTGTTGTCTAATTTGCACAGGAGATATTATATTTCTCTTCAATTGTGGAACATAAATAACGTCAGAAAGTATATAATCAGAAATTCCTACTAATTTCAATCTAACATAACCAATTCCTGAAGGTTTTAACTGAGACTTATCTGCCAAATGTACTACCCCATAAATTTGATCACTAAACGTTTCGAAGAATTCTTTTCTAAATGTCATATGACATGTGGCTCCATTACCCAATAACCAAATATCATTCCATGAAAACAAAGTACTAAAAGCTTCTTTAATTCCTAAATTACAATGTGCAACAACATAATGTGCAGATTCAAGAGGGTTACCTTTATAATTTGCTTTATCTTGTACTTGCTCTTTCTTGTTAACAATTTTATCCCAAGAAGTTCTACAATAACTGGCAGTATGACCAGTTTTTCCACATCTATAACATTGCTTCTCTCCTTCATTAAATATTCCCCCCCTTCCTCTATACTATCCTCTTTTCCCTCTACCTCGACCTCTACTTCTATTTTCATCCTTTGCAAATTCTTCTTTTGATTTGTGTCCTTTCTGTGCAAGACACAAAGTTCGTTCATTGGGTTTAGACTCCTTCTTCCCAAAAATGATTTCTCTGTTTCTGCAATTTTCTCAACAAGTGTTTCAAAGGTCATTGCTTTCATTTGGCCACTAGCTTGAAGTGATTCTAAATAATCAGTATAGGTAGGATATAGAGATTTAATAAATGCAGTAATTTGAATGTCAACTTTTACACCAGTTGCATCAATATCATGGAAAATGGCTCTAATTTCATAAGCAAGTTTCATTGGATCATTATCTTTTAATTCTAAGTTAAATAATTTCATCAACAATTGTATGATTTCAAGCTCAAAATGTGAATCATACAAATCTTTTAGTTTCTTTAATGCTTCCCAAGCACTTTTGCTAGAAACTAAATGTCTACTTACTTCTTCAGTTACAGAGGCAATAATTAAGGCATAAGATTTCTTGTCCTTGATTTTCCATAATGCTAAATCTTTGGCATTAGTAGGTGGTACTGGTGCACTTTTATCCACTTCATCTATTGCTTCTCCATATTTCTTATCTTCTAAATTCTCATATTCACAAATTCCATCCCACATATCATTAAAAATAAGGGTATTTTTAACTTTACAAAACCATTCTTGATAATTTTCTTTTCCAAACAAAATAACTCGAACAATTGAAATTAAAGAATACAATGAAATTTACTGTGTAGTAAATTTTTGTCTACAAAATACAGTCTAAAATATTATTTTTCTTTTTATCCAATGTTCTTTAAAGTCTTTTTATAAAGATTTTCCGAAAGGTTTAATATTTCAATTTTAAAAACCTTGCACTCAAATATAAATGGTTGTTTAAAAACTTTTATTTTCTGAAAAGAACTCCCCAAAGATTTCATAATTAATTTAAAGAAACCATTGCACAAAAATATAAATGATGGCTCTCTTATTTTTTCTTTTTTTTTCCTTTTAAAGAAGATAAATAATTCTTCAGAACAATTACCGAAACAATTTATGTGCAGTCTCCTCCTAATGTCCAGTCTTTGTCTTTATTCCACAATCTTTAATAAGCAGCTCCCGTTTCTTCCTTTCTTGGTGATAGCTTCTTTGTTGCCTCCTCCTTAACGGGCTCCTTCTTTCTCACCAATGCTTCACTGCCTTTGCTTTGATACCACTGACACAGGCCATGAAAAACCTCAACAAATCAATATCTTATTATGTAGATGAGTGTTACATATAAAGGATATCAAAACCGTTATCTACAGTTAGATAACGATATTACTAACTAATAACTACTCAACATTTTTACCACACTTGGTAGATCACATTTTTATGGCCTTCCATGTCCCTGTGGAGACTCTTTGGACCCCCATTGCTCAAATTATACTTTTATGTCCCAAAAAAGTCCCTAAAAAACACCTGTTTATGTGTATACACGACTTTTAATCCAATACCGACATGTACACATAGCTTTTGAGCCAATACCCATGTACATAGGGAAATGTGCATTAAAAAAAGATTTAGAGTTTTCCTCATAGAGTCCCAAATAACTTGACTCTTGGCCTTCCATATTCCTAAAATGGCTCAAACTCGACCCTCCATTTCCTATTGGAGGGATATATATTCAGCCTCTTGGATGCATTGAAGTAGGAGAATTTTGGACAGCAAGGAAACTATAGTTCATTATTGCCTCACTTGTTTATGCTTGAGTCTATGTCCCTTTGTCCCTATGGAGCACACATTGGTGCTCTTCCCAATATTGTCTTTGTTTTATAAGCTTGCCATTGAAATTGAAGATTTAAGTGGTGGAGGCCCATGTGGAGGACTCGATTTCTCCATTTCAATGAGGCGCCGACAGATTTTTTCATTGTTCTATCCCTATTTTTATTAATAGAAATGTCCATTTCTCATCCAATACATATGCATAACTATGAATAGTTTGTCCATGGATGTAGTTATATTTTCTTATGCATGATGGTTTATATATTCTAGAGTAGGCCTAACACTTTGATATATAGCATGCTTTTGTTTCTTGTTGTTGTTGAGAGTGAATTATAAATACAATCATGTTGGAAACGCTCAACAAGGGTCTACATAAATCATCCAAATAAGGTACACTTCATATCCCTTAGTGTTAGATGCATTTATTTCTCTTGCATATTGGAATGGATTGATTTCTCATGTCATTTAGTCTGTTGTGGTCTACCCCAATCCATAACAAGTTACTCTCCATAACAGAATTGACAACTCCACTGGGGAGGTTCCTTGTTTTTCTTTGAGGATTGGGAGCACAATGTGCATGACTTGCTCTATGTTTCTCCCTATTTATGTGTCGAATTTAGAAGTAGTTTGACCCTTGGCCTGATTTTTACCACTTTCTTCTCTGTATACGTAGGTTTTGGCCTAAAAGTCGCGTATATATGCCACTGTTCTATGAAAAGTCATATACATCCTCCATTTTGGTTGTGTTTTTGATGTGGGAAGTTGCTAGGTTGATTGTAAGTGTGGCTGGGTCTTCCTGGGTACTGATGTTGTCTCGTGACTCCTTCTTTTGTGACCAAAGACCGCTTTTTCATTGATTTTTATTTGAAAGTAGTTTTAGTCATGTATCTCCTTTTTTGTTTTGTTATTAGTGCATTAGTTTTTTCTCTTGCCATCTTTCTTGAATTGTGTTTGATTCTTGCTCTATATACTAAGAACTTTAGTGACTTTTATTGGATTTTCAATATTTTATATTCAAAATACAAAAATAATTATATAGCTACATTCTTACGTGCATCTCACATATGGATTTAAGGAGGTACTTGCATTGGATTGCTTGGATGAGAGTTGTGTTTAAGCTTTGATTTAGGAAGGATTTCATTGGAATTCGGAAACGAATGAATATTTTTGCATCTCATGTAGTGGCATACCCTGTTTTCTCATTTAAAGACAAAAATGCACTTGGCATTGTTTGTTAGGTGTGTATATTTACATTCACTGCTGATTCATAACATCATTGGTTGCATGGTCATTTCCTCTGAGTAATCACAACCCCTAAAATAAACACTTAATTTAAAATGAATTAAACATTTTTCTTTGATAGGGTACACCAACAAGCTTAGGTTTTAGAGTCTTGGAATAGATTTTTGTGAGTAAATTTCTCCATGACTACTAAACAAAACAAGTATGATTTTTTCCAGGTGAGAGAGTGAAATCCTTGGTATAATTGGTGTTCTCAGAAGGATCCTCTTACACAGGATTTAAGCACGAGGCAATGTACACATTTATGGTGGGATAGCTCCTGGCCACTCTCTATAGAGCACCTGAGATATTTCCAGGATCTTATTCATATCAAGGGGATTTTGAAGTACCCTTTGGTGCATTCGACCTTCAAGATTTGCTACCCTACCCATACAGTAGATCCCTCCTGTGATTATCCATGTAAGCATTGGTTATATTGGGGTGACCCTATTTTCCTTACCTAGGTATCACAGGGGGTACTTGCAAAGGTTATTCTATGAGGGTCCTGGCTAGGTAGGGGTTAGACAACACATTTTATTTATGCATTGAATATTAGGGCCACTATAATTGGTTGCATGCCTCTTCTTGTAGTGTATGGCAGTTTTTGGCCTTTCCTAGGAGAGACATACCCGCTGCATTCGGGAGCTCATTTATCCTCCCCTTGTCTTTCTTGCATTTTGGCTTAGATTACCTTAGGAGTGTGCTCTTTCTACACTAGTTGGATTTAGAGATCATGGTTACTTGAGTAAATTTATGTTCTATTGGTTTCAGGTCCTTTTATGTTCGGAATGCATGATATCACTACTAGTATCCCATCACCTGCTCCAGATCCTAGTGCAGACTTTGGTGTTAGAATGGGAAACACCATGGCCCCTTACCTTTCTCATAGATTTGGGAGTGGTCATATTCCACCCTCTCCTCCATTTGTTGAGGATTTTCACTCCCTCCTCCCTCTCTTAACAAAAGTGTTCATTCTCACGGTGGTGGTAGTGGATACATGAACATTCGGTCTCCACCTTACATTCCTTCTTATGTCTGTTCGTCCACCACATTGTTTCCTTTGAATAAAGTTTTCATGATAAATCCTCCATATATCCTATAGTTTGTACTCTTTACTGATTGTTTCCAGTTGTTTTGAACTAATATTGTCATCATGCAGGGTCCATTTTTTGGTACACTCTCTCCGAGGATTGGACTCATTCGTGCCCATGAAAGGTATAATTTCAAACTGGTATAAAGGATAGCATCACATTATACTTGTAGTATGAGTCGCCTTATGACCATGCCGCCTTGAATATAGGAAAGAACCCACTTCATAATGCCACAGAACCTTCAGACTACTATTAGAAGTGGCATTATGTAAGTGGTAGAGCCTTCCTATTCATGGGTGCCTTATCTAGATCCTACTTTTCCATTTGGTGCCCATGTCATGAGTCCTCCCTTAGGTTTGGGAGGAACTTATAGTCCTTCCATGTCTTTGAGAAAGAGCCTCATATCCCTCTTTAATGTTATGTTGGCCATCTCCCACAACGACTCCCTTTTATATCAAGTTGTAATTGCATTTAATGCATTTTTCTTGCCTTAATGAGATTTATGTTGGCTCACCAATTCATAGTTATAAGCCATATATTCTAAGATTTCCTCAATCCTAGCCAAGTAGAGCCTTTTATATATCATTTTCATCTTCATCATCCCTTATGAGGAGAAGACCTTCCCCCGAGTGTCCTCATCCTGCACATGCTTCCTTGCATTAAGCATCGGTATGTTCCAGTGCTTGGAACTAGTTTTTCTTTCCCGCAACACTCGTCTCCTCCTAGTTGTATACTATAAGGACTTTTATTCTTTTTCAATATTTTTAATCTAAAAAAACCTAAAAAATATCAAAAAACATAAAAATCCGGCGGGTAAATGATATTTTTGCAGTTGTCAAGTCATTTATCCTTGTAACAGCGAACTGTTTATCACATCCATTAGTTGGGTTATTAGTATGAATTTAGGAGCTATAATTGTTACCTAGATTTTTCTCCATCGACTGGTTATTCTTTCAGTCCCTATGGATCCTATGTCGATGCCTTTTGTGTCGCAGATATTTCCCTGTTTGCATGTCGAGTCTATGCTGCCTATTTTACGTTCACTATTCACCTTATGCTCTTATTCGAAAGAAGTTTTGTCTGAGTCAACCATTCATTATTTATCTTGTCTTTTCATGTCACCCATTCTCGATACAGTCACTAGTTTGTGCACATCTTGTTCTTTCAAGTTCTTCCACATTATCCAGCATTGTTGAGTACCTTGTCTTGGTTGATGGGGAATGCCTTAATTCCCTCCTTCTAGTGGATTCCATTCCATCGAATTCAAATCATTTATTCTGGAATAGGATTCTAGAGTCAATTGAGTTCCTAGAGACCTATAGTCATCAGTTGTAGGTCATCTCTCCATTGACTATTTTGGAAATACATCAGTGTCTCCTGATTGATGGATTATTTCAAGTGTTTGGCCTCAACACATATATTCACACTTGTTGGATTGCACTCCATATATTGATTTCCATTACAATTATTGGTGGGATATCTCATGTCTATTAATGGTATAGTTCAATGACCGATAATCAAACGATGGACGATCATGTTCAACCTCGACACCTTTATTCGCGTGATGGGACATGTACTCACAATGGTTTGCATAAAATATCTTCGAGCTTGGTGGCATTCCATATATGATACCTACTTGATTGTGCCAGTATTTATGAGATGTCAACTCTCACAACCAAATTCCAATATATTATCAGATATCTTCAGCCACTATGGATATTTTGTTCATTGTATATTGTACGTGCTGATGACCAAAAATATTTACATTTTTCTTCATAGAGTCTTGAATAACTTGACTCTTATCCTTCCATATGCCTAAAAATTCTTTGAATCGACCCTCCATTGCCTATTGTAGGGCTATATATTGAGCCTCTTGAATGTATTGAAGGAGAAGAATTTTGGAGAGAAAGAAAATTATAGTTCATTGTTGCCTCACTTGTTTATGCTTGAGTCTGCATCCCTTTGTCCCTTTGGAGCACACATTGCTTCTATTCCCAAGCTTATCTTTGTTTTGTGAGATTTCCATTGAAATGGAGGATTGAAGTGCTGGAGATGCACGTGGAGGATTCAGTTTCCCCATTTCTATGAGGTGCCGACAGATTTTGTGTAATACCTTGAAAATTTCATAATAATAAAAAATTGTATTTGATGTTCTAATTGTCATTACCTAAAGCAAACAAATCACATTGACCTTTGCAATTATCGTTAAAAATGGGTTAGAGTCTTATCACACGATCTCTTACTTACGGAAAAATGCAACTTACCTATATATATTGAAATAGTTCACTTGATGTTCAAGTCGTAAATGTAAAACACATCTATTTAATGACAGATATAGTTGGATACCTGCTTATTATGTTTTGAAGGTACCTGCCCCAACCTACGTGATGTTAGGGGTAAGGGTTTATGGGAATTACTTATATTTTAGATAATATATATCTTAATCAAATGAAGGTTATTAAGGTGGAGCACTCGCTTTGTTTTTTTCAAACCCAAAATCCCTAGGTAAAGTTTACTATGGTCCTATTATGCTAAGGGAGAAATAAAGCTATTCCTAAAATATGTGAACTATAATATTCCTCCTAAGAAAGTATTATGTTATTCCATGGAACAACCAATTACACCAACCATTGATACTAAAAAAAATTCAAGTATAATGTAAACATAAAGTCAAAGGTAACTTTGATGGTTTCAAACTATATGATTTTGGGTAAAAATTAAAAGCTTGGTGGCTTTAATTGAACCACATGAAGTCAATGGAATCAAGTTGCAACGCATTGTCCTTTCAAAAACCGTAAGGGTTTACCTTGCCTTTGTATTGAGTTCAGTGTAATTGTGCTCCCCTTTTTTTTGGTCTTTGCTCTCCAGAATGAAGATGGAGAGCCGAGGCTCGCGGCCTTTGTCACCATTCAACTCTGTCTACTCTAGCGATGAAGTAAAGGGTTGGATCATGTTTATCAGTGTTATGTCAATAGTTATACAAAGTAAATACATATTGGTTTTGTATTTGTTGCCATTATGGCATATGCAGAGTCTTGTACATGGTAAGTTTTGTCCTTTGCTTGCATTATAGTTTTTCATTGCTACACTTTTGAAACCCTACTTGACCTCTGTGTGGTTTTTCATGTTCAGTAGGTTTTGGTTGTAATCGTTGCACTAAAAATATCCAGTCTCTATGAAGAAGGGATTCCCCTTTTCGATAATGCATGTACCTCACACTCCTTATTTTGACATAAAGACTGGGTCAGTGCTCCATGGATTGGTCTCCTTCATCTTTTTTCTTTTGTTTGCAAGGGTAACCTTTTGCTGGTTCAACTTCTTGCATTTTTAAGTTTTTATAAAAATATTCTCCCTGAAGCAAATGGTTATGTGATGTATTGTTTTATTTTAATTATGGATTGGAGCTATTTACAGAGTCTTGTATACATAATGTTTTAAGGATGGAAAGAACCAGCTCTACTGGGGTTTTTATGAACCTGTGACTTTCTTCTCTTTAAATTTGGATATATAGTGTTGTTCTTTTAATACATCTATGGAATTGTCCCTTTATGGCTATACTTTGAAAATAAATGGGGCCGTGAGGCCACTGTATTGTTAATTCTGTGCTACAGTGTTTATATATGAATTAATAATTCATTGATTGGATAAGTGGTAAATATGTAAGGCTATTACGACTTCCATTTTAACAAGTTAGTACTTGCTCTGCTAGTGAAATGTGTCTGGTTTATATTTATTATGTAGTGTTTAACGATTGAATTTAATCCCAGAAATTTTATACGTTGTTTGTTAAAATAATTATAGATAAAACTACTTATGGCCTACAACAAGCATTGCAGCCAATTAAGGTCTTTGGTTTGTTTCCTTTGAACATTTGGTTTAAAATTACGGATTTATGCAAATCCTATGTGGAATTAGTTAATACATGGTTTAATGTATTTTATATTTTCTTCAAACACTACTTTGCAGGAACAAAGGGCCTGCCGTCTTTGAAAATTTTGTAAAATAGAAGTATACAGAGTTTTGAACCCTCGACCTACCCATTCTGTACCGGTTTAAATACTCCTAGTTATTTTTATATTGTTATAATAATTGTTTGGTTAGAAATGTATCTCTCTTACTGTTTAGCTTCTAAACAAGGCTATACCAATATTTATTGATAATTTACTTAGTATAGTTTTGGTTATGGTATCTTTCTTAATGAAATTAGACTTTAAACTTTACAATCTAAAACTTGGAAACATCGTTTAGGTAACAAGTAATATTTATATAATACTTTAGATATATATTTATATATTAGATAATAAGTCTATGTATATTTAAATCGATTCCTGTATAGGTTTTGATTTGAGTCTTTAAACCCTATTTATAACTTTTCTTTATATCTGATCCTTTCGACTGCAATGGAAGATTTCTTTAACTCTGATAGTAAAAAAATAATTTAATGAACAGAGAGTTAGAAAATAATACAATAATATACTAGCTATGTGAACTTGTTATAATAAGTGATAAGTGATGTCTGTTGAGGTTTTTGAACTCGGGTTAGAAACTTAGTAATTTAATTTGAATGAGAAGTATATTAAGTAAGAACTAGATGAATTGAATTCATTGCTTATTTTAACGATGGTTATCATGCTATATGACTATAAATGAATGGAACTTTAAGAAAATTTGTATAATGAACTTAGAAGTTGCTTATAATATCTTATAAAAACATTTAAATATTTTCTGTTATAGAAGGGTTAAATTATTCGACATTTTGCATTAAATTCTGTAAGAACTATGGCATACTTCATCTAACAATATACATAACTATGATCTTTCTAAATTATTCTATTCAAAAATAGCTACTAGTTTATAGAATCCATTAACATTCATAAAACTTTGAGGTTCGGATATAGAATAAATTCATAGATAATAAATAAAATAGCTTAGAACCTAAATAACTATAGAAAGGGGAGAAACTCTCAAAGAAGACTGTTCCTCCCAACTGTATCATGAAAGCACCCGAGTTTAATAGCTTTATGACCCCCGAGCCTGTTCACTAAACCAATAGGATGAATATGTTGTGTAAGCATCCCACACATAAAAACTCTGCAACTTAGCAAACTCACTAGCATACTTCACTCTCATTAATTTCACTTTAGCTATCCCCTCATCGAATTCCTCTTATGTTTTTAACTTTTTAGTTTGCAGCAATTCACATGGCTCTAATCACTCGAAATAGAATGTAATGAGCCTCCTTCTCAATTTTATGGTATTATAAGATTTCCTAGGTCTTTGGGTCGATTTAGTAATTAAATGAGCCACCTGCTTAGTTCCTCTTCTCAGTGAACATGACCACAATTTTAGGGATTTTTCCTCATGCAATAGCTAGAAAGTGAAATGGTAGTGCTTCCACTTTTTATTTAGCCTTCTACAATTTCTCATACATCCCAGTGGGTCAGTAAACACTCTTCAACATTATTCTTTGGATAGGTGTCTCTCCTTTTTAATTATTTAAATAAATAATTATTCAATTACAGTCATACTTGACCATCCTTGGTCATAAAAACTTACAATAACTTTTAACATAATGTTCAAATAAATAAAAATATTTATTTTTCAGTTTTGGGTGGGTTACAAACACCCCCTCTTAAGTTCAACATCGTCCTTGATGTTGTGTAATTTTTTTCCACTAGAGAATACAGTCTTGTTCCACTTGAAAATATCCCTTCGTTTCTACCTGAATAACATTCCAGCTGATCACATGAGTAGCATCGTTCACTTACATTTTCAATATGGAAATATGAAATACATTATGTATTCTAATATTAGGTGGAAAATTTAATTGATATGCCACTGGTCCAACTCTTGCCAATATTTTGAATGGTCCATAATACCTGGGTGCTAATTTAGCACAACTCCGCAACTTAAAGGAGTGTTTTCTGGTTTTTATCTTGACAAACACATGCTCACCTACTTGGAATTCTTTCTGATTTATTTTAAGGTTTGCAAGACTCTTTTGTGTGTCCTTTGCATTTTTCAGATTGCTTTGTACATGTTTCATGATTAGTTCTAGTTCTTTAAGAAGTCAAGTCCTAACATCAATCTATCAACCATATTACTCCATGAAATGGGAGTATTACATTTCCTACTGTATAATATTTCAAAAGGACTAAGTTTAGTTGAAGCCTCATAGTGATTATTATATGCAAAATCAACTAAGTGCAAATAATCTTCCCATTTCTTTAGATGATCTCTGACATTCATCCTTAACATGTCATGTAGAACTTGATTTACTCTTTATGTTTGTCCATCCATTTGTGGATGACATGAAGTACTGAAATTTAATTTAGTATCTAGTTCTTTAAACAATGACCTCCAAAAATTACTAGTAAACTTAGGATCTATCTTAGAAATCATTACCTTCAAAATTTTGTGCAACCGAAAAATTTCCTTCATAAATATGTCAGCAATGTTAGCATCCTTATGAGTAGTTTTAGTAGGTATAAAATGTGCTTCCTTTCTTAGTTTGTCTACTACTACCATTATAGAATCATTTTGTTTCTAATTTTTAGGTAATCCAATTATAAAATCGAGACGGATAATTTCTTAATTCCAATCTGGAATTGCCAGTGGTTGCAAAAGACATGTTGGGTGTCGATGCTCAACTTTAATTTGCTGACATTCTATACACCTAGATATATATTCAGCAACTTTATTCTCTTAATATTAGGAAAGAAATAATATTTTCTTAGCATTGTTATCATCTTTGGATACCCCAAAATATCCGGAATAAGGAATTTCATGTACTTCATTAAAAATAAGCAATTTCATTTCTAGTATGTTAGGTATATAAATTCTATTTTTATACAACATTAAGTCTTTTTCATTAAACTGAAATCTATTTTTACATTTTCATATTCATTATCCATTACTTTTTCTCTTAGATTTTGATAATCCTTGTCCATTTTTATCCCTTCTTCCAATTTATCATCTAATTTTGTTTTGTAGCTGCTAATGGCAGCTATAAAATTCATTCTTGCATTTATTCTTAAGGAATTATCCACTTTGTTTTCCTTTCCATTGATGTGTTTGATCTCAAAATCATATTATCTAAGAAAAACTAACCATCTTGCATGCCTTGCGTTCAAATTTTGTTGATCAAATAAATATTCCAATCTTATGTTATCAGACATTAATAGAAATATTTTACTGATTAGATGATGCTGCCATATTTTCAGAGCCTAAATTGTGGCAGCCAACTCTAAATCATAAGTGGCATAATTCTTTTCATGTGTTTTTAACTTCCTTGATTCATGACATATTGCGTGACCTTCTTGTGTTAGTACTCCTCCAAAAACTCCATTGCATGTGTGAGTGCACACAACGAAGTCCTTGTTTGGATATGTTATTTTTAATATTGGTGCAATTGTTAACAATTCTTTTAATTTATTAAAATTTTCTTCACACTTTAGATCCCATACAAATAATTTTCCCTTTTTCTACAAGGATGTTATGGGACTCATGATGTTCGAGAATCCTTCTATGAATTTTCGGCAATAACCCGTAATTCCCATTAAGCATCGTACATCCAATACATCTTTGGGAATAGGCCATTTCATTATTTCTTTTATCTTATATGGATCTACTAATATTCCTTCCTTGGATATCACGTGACCTAGATACTATATTTTATATTTAAAGAATTCGCATTTACTGAATTTAGCATACAGTTTATGTTATCTGCAAATGCTTATCATCTTCCTATTTTGTTTTCTAGTAAATTAATATGTCATATATGAAGACGAGTACAAATTTATCTAAGTATTTACTTAATACACTATTCATTAAAAACATAAAAGTTGTTAGAGAATTTGTTAGCCCAAAGGGCATAACTAGAAACTCATAATGCACGTATCGGGTTCTAAAAGCAGTTTTAAAAATCTTTGTTTTTAATTCTGACTTGATGATATCCAGATCTGAAGTCTATTTTTAAAAATATCATAGCTTCCTGTATTTGATCAAACACATCATCGATGCAGGGAAATCAGATATCTATTTTTAATCATCATTTTGTTTAACTGATGGTAATCTATACATAAACGTAATGTACCGTATTTCTTTTTAACAAACAAAATATGTAATCCCCAAGGGGATACACTTGGTATTATATAATTCCTTTCTATCAGTTATTGTAGTTGTAGTCTTAATTCGTTATGTTCTAATATGTTCATTCAAAAAGGAGCCTTTGAATTAGGTACAACTCCTGGTACTAACTCAATAGTAAAATCAAGTTCTCTCTTTGGAGGTAAACCTGGAATCTCTTCTAGGAAAACATCTGAGAATTATTGTAAGATTGGAATATCATTAAATTTCATCTTATCTTCTTTATCCATGTGTTCTTTATTTGTTATTTGTATAGAAAAAAATTTACAACCCTTTCTTACATCATTTTTCATTTCTAATGTTGAGATTTGTCTAACAGAAACTTTCCTTGGTATCCCTTTGATTGTAACTCTTTTTCCTTCGATTGAAGCACGTAAATGTTTTCTCAAAACAATTTAAAACTACTTGATGTTTTTCCATCCAGTCCATACCTATTAAAACATCATAAGACCCTAATGGTAATAGATTTAACTTTACTTGATTTTTGTACTCACTCATAAACATTTCATAGTTTTGAGAGTAATTAACTACATTTCTTTTGGTTGCTGTAGCTAACTGAATCAACCAAGACTTTTCAAATGTAAATTGCATTTTTTTGCTATGCTAGGTGATACATAACTTAAACTAGCACCTGGGTCAATCAAAATAGAAAGAGACTTATTTTGTATGATACCTTGTATTTCAACCATGGAGGTTTGATGATCAGCCTGTTGATTCTCCAAGGATGCATTAATTCTGGGAATTTGATTTGTTATGTCACCAACTGTTCCTTCTTCTTGACTGGTATGTACATTGTTGTAGTTTATCCTTCTATTCAGATAGTCCTTTGCATAATGAGGTTATTGACATTCACATCACTTTAGAGGTTCATTTTGGTCATTGTTTTTAACATAATTATTAGGCATGACTCTGCCTTTTGGTGTTGTAATGTTTTGGTTTGTTTTATCTTTAAATTTTGTTCTTTGATAATTATTCCTAGAAAAAATTCAAGAATTATTTTTGAAGATTTTTTTACGCTTAAAATATTTTATTCTCTGTTCAAAGTTACTCGTTCTCTTTTGCTTCCAGTTAGGTATGCTTTTTTTCTTATTTTTGCTTTGTTCGTAACAGAAGTTAGATTTTCTCATTGCCTCTTCAAGGGTCTTTTCATTATCAAATTCAATTATGTCCTTGAAACTAGTAGGAAAACATCTCAAAAACCTATGTATCTTAGGTTTCTCGTCAATTATATATGGTACATATCTTAATAAACTTAAAATTTCACCGCTTAATTCTTTCATAAACATTGATCCTAGTCTAAGTTCATAAAACTCTTTAGCTCTTTCTTCATAATATTGGTCAGATAAGAACTTCCTTTTCAAGTATTTCTTAAAGATTCTCCAGGTTACATATTTTTCCTTAAGGTTTTTAACTCTTTTTATGTGCTACCACCAAATGTCAGCCTTTCTGGTTAGGTTATAAATAGCCATTCAGGATTTTAGTCTATCCAAGTAGTTATAAATCTGAAAGTACTTTTTCATACCCAATAACCAAGCTTTAGCTTCTTCACCCTTTTCTACTTCTCCATTAAACATAAGACATTTTATCCTTTTAAATTCTCCTAATATTTCTTCATAAGGTTTATACTTCCTCTTTCTAGGAACATTGTCACTATCACTACTTTCACTAGAGTATTTATACACTTCTTTGTGTGACCTTACTTTAATTCTTGAAGAAGATTTATTTTCACTTTCAGAATATCTTAATTTCTTACCCTTATGTTTGTTTGATATTGTTCCATATTCATTTTCATGCTCCTTTATTTTATATTTTCCTTTGTTGTGTATTTTATCTAGTAATATCTGATTTAGTTCCTCTGGAGCTCTTAAAAATATTTCATTATCTTCCTTTACGGTTTGTAATTCAGCTCTTGGATATTTTATAGTTTGAAGTAGTTCTAATAGTTGATTATTTAACTCCACATATATGTTATTTGGATTATTATGATGGGATACATCTTCAATAGATGCTTCAACTCCTTCCATTTCCTGCAAAATACAATTTTATATTTCTGTACAAAAATTAGTTTTAAAACATGATCAGTATATTTTGTTTGTTGTTTTGCATTTGAGTGAGCCAATCTTCAAGCCCAGTGTTTGGAAACTCACTCTGATACCACATGTAACAACTTAAACATTCATAATATTAATAATAATAAATTATTTGATGGTATAACTATGATTACCTAAAGCAATGGCAAATCACATTGACCTTTACATTTATCATTAAAAATGGGTTAGAGTCTTATCACATGATCTCTTAGTTACGGAAAAATGCATATTACCTATATATATTGATATAGTTCACTTGTTGTTCAAGTCATAAATGTAAAACAGGTCTATTTAATGACAGTTATAGTTAGATTGCTACGAGGGATAATTTTAGGGGCAAAATTTATCCCATTGGATATTTTTAGAGGTTTTTCTCCAAAAATATATTCGCCATTTTGCCTTTTTTGAAGCCCTATTTCGCCCAATTTTTATGGGGTAAACGTTTTTTACCCTAAAAATTGCCAAATTATTATATAAAAAATATAAAATCCTTGGAAATTAAAATATTTTTTGAAAAATATCGCCAAACATTTTATAGCTGGTGTTTTAAGAATTGGAAATATTCACCAACATTTATACAGTTTTAAATAAGTATGGTTCCTTAAAATCATCCCTGATGGCTGCTTATTATGTTTTTAAGATACCTTCCCATCCTATGTGATGTTAGGGATAAGGTTTTGCGAGTCTTACTTAGATTTTAGCTAATGCATATATTATTCAAATGCAGGTTATTAAGGTGGAGCACTCACTTTGTTTTGGTCAAACCCAAAATGCCTAGGTAAAATTTATTATGGCCTTGCTATGCTAAGGGAGAACTCAAGCTATTCCTAAAATATCTAAACTATAATATTCCTCCTAAAAATGTGTTATGTTATGCCATAGAAAAACCAATTACACCAACCATCGATGCTAAACAAAATCAAGTATAATGTAAATATAAAGTCAAAGATAAGTTTGATGGTTTTGAACAATGTGATTCTTGGTAAAAAATAAAATCTTGGTGGCTTTAATGGAGCCACATGAAGTCAATGGCCTCTAGTTGGCATGCATTTACCTTCTGAAAACCATAAGGTTTTACCTCACCTTTTTACTGAGTTCACTATAATTGTGCTGCGCATTTTTTGGTCTCTGCTCTGTAGAATGAAGGTGTAGAATCGAGGCTCTTGAGCTTTGTGACCATTCCACTTTTTTTGCTCGAGCGATGAAGTAAAGGGTTTTCCAAGGTTTATTAGTTTTGTGCTGATAGTTCTACAAAGTAAATACATACTAGTTTGGTCTTCATTTCCATCATGTCTTATGCACAGTCTTGTACATGGTAATGTTTGTCCTTAACATGCATTATAGTTTTTCATTGCTACACTTTTTAAACCCTACTTGACCTCTATGTGTTTTTTCCGAGTGTAGGAGGTTTTTTCCATAGTCATTGTGCTAGAAAGAGCCAGTCTCTATGAAGAAGGTATTCCCATTTTCGGTAAGACCTGTACCCTAGAATCCTTGCTCTTTTTGACATCAAGGTTGGGTCAATGCTCCATGGATTGGTGTCCTTCCTGCTTTTTCTTTCATTGATAAGGGTAACCTTCTGGTGGTTCGACTTCTTGCATTTTTTAGTTGTTATAAAAATATTCTCCCTCAAAGGGATTGTTATGTGATGTAATGTTTTAGTTTGATTATGGATTTGATCTCTTTAAAGAGTCTTGTATACATAATGTTTTAAGGATTTAAAGAACGAGCTCTACTAGATTTTTTATGAACCCGCGACTTTCTTCTCTTTAACTTTGGATATATCGTGTTGTTCTTTTAATACATATATGTCAATGTACCTTTATGGATATACTTTGAAAAGAAACAGGTTAATGAGGCCACCGTTAGTTCAGTAGGGGTTACAAAGAGCCTTAGATGGAAATTAAATATCAAAAATATCCATTTCCTTGGAAATTAAAATATTTTTTGAAAAATATCGTCAAACATTTTATAGTTGGAGTTTTAAGAATTGGCAAGATTTGCCAACATTTATACACTTTTAAATAAGTATGGTTCCTTAAAATCATCCCTGGTTATATTTGGTTATACATGATGGTTTATATATGCTAGATTAGGCCTAACACTTTGATATATAGCATGTGTGTCTCGTTTTTTGTTGTTTAGAGTGAATTATAAATACAAGCATGTTGGAAAATGTCAATGGGAATATACATCAATTGTATGGAATAGGTACGCTTCATATCCCTTAGTGTTAAATAGATTTATTTCTCTTGGATATTGGAATGGATTGATTTTTGGTGTCATTCAATCTATTGTGGTCTACCCCAAGCCATAGGAAGTTTAGTCGCCAATTCTATTACGGAGAAAAACTTCCTATGGCTTGGGGTAGAGCACAACAGACTGAATGACACCAAAACTCAATTTGTTCGAATATGCAATAAAAATAAATGCATCTAACACTAAGGGATATGAAGCATACATTATTCTGAATGGTTTATGTAGATCCTCGTTGAGATTTTCCAACACACTTGTATTTATAGTTCACTCTCAACAATAACAAACAAGACAAGCATGATATATATCAATGTGTTAGGCCTACTCTACCACATATAAACCATCATGTAGTAGCAAATATAACTACATCCATGGACAAAAGATTCATAGTTATGCACATGTATTACATGAGAAATGGATATTACTATTAATAAAAAAATATATAGAACAATGACAAACTCTGTCATCACCTAATTGAAATGGAGAAACTGATTCCTCCACCACTTGAATGCTCCATCTCAATGAAAATCTTACAAAAGAAACGCAAGCTTCGGAAGAGAAGCAATGTGTGCTCCAAAGGGAGAAAGGGATGCATAATCAAGCGTAAACAAGTGATGCAACAATGAGCTATAGGTTCCTTGCTCTCCAAAATTATCCTCCTTCAATGCATAAAAAAAAACAATATATATCACTCTGAAAGGAAATGGAGGGTCGATATGGAGTGTTTTCAGGCATATGGAGGGCTGTGGGTCAAGTTATTCGAGAGCATTTGCACATCCTACATGTGCTTGTTTGATGCATCTATTTATATTCCTTTACGCATAATTTTGATATTTCCTTAGACAAAGTCTAAAGATGAAGATGCATGAAATATGGTTCTATGTTTTATTATGGTTCTTAAGTTTTAATACTAGCATTATACTATGATTAAAACCTTATCGAATACCTTAGCATAACCCGACTCTAAGTTATTGGAAGGCATGTGAAAATAAAATATGGTATACGAAAGATGGGTGTGGTATTGGCCATAACCCATGAGGGTATAGGGCGCAAACCCAGCCATACA
The DNA here is from genome assembly GCA_001517045.1 of Pseudotsuga menziesii. Lineage (NCBI taxonomy): Eukaryota > Viridiplantae > Streptophyta > Pinopsida > Pinales > Pinaceae > Pseudotsuga > Pseudotsuga menziesii. The sequence continues at coordinate 101,828 of LPNX010439196.1, forward strand.
ACATTCTACTAATGTCAAGATGCAATGTTTATGGTATGCGGATGCAAGGATTTTAAGAATATGCTATAAGGTGGTTGTAGGAAATGTTAATTGATGGTATAAGATTGGTTTTAAATTACAATATACATGTATCGAATTGAGAAATGATTTCATTGTATAGTTATTGTCCATGCAATAAAGTTCTCCTGCGGTTGAGTGGAGGATCTGAATGCTGCTATTAGCAGCCTGGACGGTGGAGAGTCTCCCTGTGAAGAAATCGCATGGAGCCAGCCTGAAGCCTGTATTTGCTGCCTCGATGATAGTTGTTTGGGGAATCATAGGAATTCAGGAAATCGAGAGCCATGAGGAGGAATCTAGAGTTGTCTTTTCTAGATAAGTGCGTGGAGGAGAGTGACTACTAGTTGTTGTGCTGCTGAGAAACGACGCTAAATAATAAAAAACTTTGCGCTATTTTTTTTAATGGAAGTTTGGATATATATATATATATATATATATATATATATATATATATATTCAATCCATTCAAACAAGGATTACAGTCAAGAGAATTTAGTGTTGTTTATTTGCACTGAAAAATATTAAAAAAATAAATAAAATAAAATTTTCAACAATTTCTAGCACAAAGTTTGAAATTGAAAAATTTAATGGTAAGAATAATTTTGAACTATGGAAATTAAAGATCGAGGATATGTTAGTTCAGTAAGGGTTAAAGAGAGCCTTAGACGGAAAAAGAAATAAACCTCTAAAAATGACAAATTATGAATGCGAGGTTTTAGATTCCAAAGCGCTAAGCAAAATCAGATTATGTGTAACACCCCTATGATTAATAATTATAATTAGTAATTATGCTGAAAATTTGTTTTATTTATTTTATTATTTTGATTATTTTTTACAACGAAAGTCAAGAATAAAAAAATTTGTAATAAAAGAAATTTTATTTAATAAAATATGTTGAAAGGGGGCAAGTGTGCATATAGTTGTTGAAGAGTGTTTGTTGAACCACAAGAGGAAAAATACCAATGGAAAAAACCACTAAGTGAGAACTCAGGATGCAGGAGACATCATCCCAAAAATTGGGCCACGACTCCTAGTTGAGTGCTAAAGAGCAGGAGGCTCATAAATGACAACTTCCTAGGAAAAATACTATAAATTAGTATGTCCATAAGTAGCAGGAGGATAGCATTTGATGGGTATTAAACATCTGTGAAAATGCAAGAGATCGCACATTAATATTTTTCTCTTGCGGTTCAGGGAACAGGGTCCGGGGTTCTTGAGCAAGTAACTTGGTTTCTGTGTGAGTTGGTTGGTAGGAACAACATCTCCACTCTTGTTTTCTCAGCATTGGTTCCCATTTTCTACTTTACATTTTAATGTTGTAGAATATAATTCCCTAGATCTGTACTAATTAAACTCTAGATCGTTTTCGATTAATTTATCGTTGTTATACTTATCTATTGCATTAATGGAGTAAATTTATTTAGTTCACATCCACACATAAATTCCTATAATTGACTGTATATTTCCTAGATGCATCATTTTCCTATATATCTTTATACTCTTCATTTTGAAATTAGATTACCGATGAGAATTACAATTAATTCTAATTTTTGTTTATAAGTATAGATCTGTTGTTCTCTCCTGGGTAAGCAAATGGAATCCTTTTTACTTAAGTACTCATCCAATTTCTTAATACGACTCAATAGTATCCAATTATAATGTTGTAATTATATATATATGTAATGTTTAGTATAATATATATAGGATTCTTTTAATAGTACTATAATCTATAAGAAATTAAGTTAAGATATTTAAGTATCGACTAGGATCTTGATACAAGAAAATTATATTACCACCATAAGACTAACTAAACGAAGGAAATAAATTACAGGAGCTCTGAGATATTTTCCCTTGTGATATTATAAAGTGTCGAGAACAAAAACTTATGGATTGTAGAACCATACGTTTATAACATCTTCTTAGCAGGAACCATACATAGATATCACTAAATCATGTTTATTACTACACCAAATCGCAGTACAGGATAGAGGTCACGAGATCGAATTCCTCGAAAGCCTTTATTTAAGTTTATAACTTTAAACCAAAGAAATTTTTACGAACGGTATGTCTAAATACGTTTAAGAATACTAAATCAAATATAAACTAGTGGATAAAGGATCCTAGTAACATCCACTAGAAGACTTAAACAATAAAAGAACAATTAAGTCAAATATATAAATTGACTGATAAGTTAGATATTGTTGGATTCATTATCCAACCTACACATATTTATTTGGCCTAAATAGCCTATTTTACCACTTATCCTCAGTTATCGGCTTGAAGATGTGACTACATCGTCAACTAGATCATCCTCGTTCAATCATGGAGGCTAACTATGTCTTCTCCTTCAATCTGGGAGACTAACTGAGCTTCCTTCTTCAATCAAGGAGAAAATATGGGTTGATCAATAACTTCTGGTGACTCAGTTCAGTTCACTTCACTTCACCTGAGCTAACTGAAGTCAGATATATGCCCTCACCTACTAATTAACATGCACTTGAGTTCTATTCAGTTAGACTCAGTCATTACTGACTCCAATTCAGTTAGAACAGATTATTGATTGTTATTAGTGGTTAACTGATGTGTTTAGTGTGGCTAACTGACATCTAAGCCACTCTCATGTGTGCAATTCAAATGACCTCTTGGAAATTCAAATTTTATTTCTATTCATGCAAGTGTATGAAATTGTATAACTACTTCTAATTGATTATGGATAATATACATATGCAACCTCTAATTGTAGCATTGTTATGTCATTTTGTGTGTAAATTGATCTTGAATCTTCTGTAATATTGTACCTTGATCCTCATATTACTATGACTCAATTTTCATATGGTATCAGAGCGACGACGGGAAAAGGCTCTTCTTATCCAACAAGATTTCTTGACAAATTTGTCATGCAATTTGATTAAAAAAGCTCAAAATTTCTAGCTCTGCACCAGAAGTATAAAGTTTACCACATAAGTCCTAGGAAAAGTGAATTTTTTTATCAAGATTGCTTTATTGATTAAGTCGGGTGTGATGAAAAGTTGAAAAGTGCATGTTGTCTGACCTTACTGTGTCCTTTTTCTTGTTTTTGTAGGTTTCTTACAGGTTTCACTACATTCGCTACAACAACTTCATGGCTTCTTCTGTGAATATTCTTACTTCCTTTAATTACCACCAATGGAAGGAGGACATGGAGATTTAGCTTTTCTCCAAAGGACTCTACAGGGTCACAATGGACACAGAAGTAGAGCCGAATTACGTTGTTGATAAAGCAAAGTATTGGAATAATCTTGATGAAGCTTATGGATTTTTGTTCCTGTCAATTTCCAGAGACCTTCTCTTCCATATCACTGCATTGAAGACTGTGAAGGAGATTTGGGATTAACTTTGTACTTTGTTTGATAAGCAAGATGACTTGAGGATCTATCATCTAGAGATGAGATTATTTCTCTAAACACATGCAACTTCAAAACCATGAATGATTTCTTCACCAAGGTCAAGCACTTGGTGCTCCAGTTGAAGCAATGTAAAGTTGAGAAGTAGGATGATCAACTCATCCTATCCATCCTTTCAAAACTTGGTTCGAATTATTTAGTCTTTATGTCCACATTCCATACTAGGAATCTCACAATCCAAAATTGGAAAATGTCAACCCTCAATGCATTCATTAAGTCTCTCAAAAATGAGCATGACAATATTTTCCAAATGGGGATCATCAAATATTCCAAGGACCGACCTATGTTTGCTGGGGGACCCAAGGATACAAATGGAAAGGAAAAGAAAAAGAACCAAAAGACTAATTTTGATTCTCTAAAGACAAAGGAGAAACCTCAGCTACTTGATGATCCCTTAGGCTCAAGAAAGAAACAGAACAAAGGAAAGGAAGGAAAATATAAGGTCGAATGTTCCTATTGCAGAAAAGGCTTTCACGCTGAAATCTCCTACATGAAGAAACAAATTGATGCTGTGACTCTTCTCCTTTATAAGAATAACATCAATATTCCTGAGGGTACAAGGAAGAGAGAAAATCATGATCGGAACATCCAACCAAAAAGAGTACATTCCCTCATGGAAAATGTTTCAAATCCTAGAGATATCCTCATAGACTCTAGTTCTTCGAACCATATGGTGGAAAGCAAAGAATCCTTTTCATTCTTGGACTCCGATAGCAGAATTCCCATCCACATGGGAGATGTTTCTCAACTAATTTCGAAAGGAAAATGTACTATAAAACTTGAACATGGTAGCTTCTATGATGTTCTGTATGTACCCTCGGCCGCAAATATGTCGAGTGTATATCAAATGACACACATAGGATTTTCCAAGAGATTTACTTTCATCCCAAATGATGTTGAGATATCAGAGATTGCATCTGAGAAACTCATTGCAATAGGTATATTGAATCATTTTGCTAAGACCTATGAGTTTTCTATGTTTGTACCGGATGCAAAGCCCACCGCCCTTCTGACTCATGGGAATGAGGTTATCCGGCTGTGGCATGAAATATTTGGACATTTGAACTTCAAATAGTTGTAGAAACTTCCAAAACATTCCATGGTGTAAGACCTCCCAACCATCAAAACCTTTAGTGGAATTTGCAAATGTTGCATTGTCGACAAACACCCTGAGCACAAATTTGATTGAGGAAAGACAAGTCGAGCAACAAGTATTTATGGGTTGATCCACTCTTATATGAGCAGTCCTATTCCTACAAAATCCATGATTGGTTCAATTTATGTGCTCACATTTATTGATGACTTTTCCATATTCACTTGGGTTTTCTTCCTAAAGAAAATATCTAAAGTTCTTGAAAGATTCATTGAGTTCAAGGCATCTGTTGAGAATGCCTCTGGAAGGAGGATAAAGTCTATCACATATGTTAATGGAGGAGAGTATATAAATTATGAACTTCTGTAAATATGTGCTAAATATGGGATCCATATCCAGCATTCCATTCCATACACACCCCAGTAGAATGGTGTAACAGAAAAGAAAAACCGGGCCCTCAAAGAGATGACCACCTAGATGTTGGAAGCCAAATATTTGACTACAAATATTTAGGCTAAGGAAATGAATGTTGTTTCCCACATTTAGAATAGGGTCCGTCACTCTTCCATGAAAGGAAAAACTCTTTTCAAAGGATGTGTCCAATTTCATAGTTTTTGGGTCCACTGCTTGGGCTCGAATTCCACTTGACAAGAGGAAGTATTTGCAACCGCGGAGTATTGAGTGTATGTTCATTAGGTATCCATAGGAATCAAAGGGGTACAAACTATTGAATATTAGAACCAAACATATATTCATTGAGAGAAGTGTCCGCTTTGAAGAACCTCTCCAAAATGTGGAACTTATCGAGGAAGAAACTACTGAAATTCCCTCCCGTTCTACTAATGATTCTGATGATGAAAATGGGAGTGTAAGCTCTGATTTTTCAGATCTGATGTCCGATATCAATGAACAAAATATATGAGGTTTTGAAGCAGATTCAAATGTGTCCACTCACCTCCCAAAATGGGTGTAAAATTCCTTCTCATCCGTTGGGTTAGACATTGGAAATCCTATTGATCAAAGGAAAACCTGGTCTCATTTTCAGAGAGAAGGCATTGCTCTTTCTTGCAATGATTCCTTTCTTTCCAAGACCTGCTATATAATGTTTGGATCTGATCCCAAGTCCTACTACCATGCTCGGAATGATCCTAGATGGATAGTTCCAATGGATAAAGAGTTCAACTCTCTTCGAAAAAATGCAACTTGGAAGCTAGTTTCCCTTCCACCTGGGAGGAAACTTGTTCAATACAAGTGGGTATATCGGACAAAAGTTGCTAAATATGGCTCAACCTACAAGTATAAAGCATGGCAGGTTGCAAAAGGATTGTCCCAAGTCCAAGGAGTGGACTAGCATGATACATTTACACCTGTGGCAAAGATGGATTCCATAAGGCTAGTTTTGGACATTACCACATCCAAGCATTGGAAGGTGCATCACATGGATGTCAAGAGTTATTTCCTCCATGGAAACCTACAAAAAGAGATATACATAAAGTATCCAAAATGTTATGCATCAGATCCATCATTGTTTTGTAAGTTGCAGAAATATTTATATGGCTTCAAACAAGCCCCAATATCTTGGTATGCCAAAATAGATTCCTTTTTTCTCTCATAAAACTTCAAGAGGTGCAAATATGATCCAAATGTATATTTACAGAAGTATGAAGGTAATATTCTGATCATATTATTGTATGTGGATGATTTTTTTATAAGAGGAAGCACACTTGCTTCAATTTCCTTTATAAAAACTATTCTTCATGATGCTTTTGAAATGAGTGATCTAGGCCCACTGAGACAGTTTCTAGGGCTATAAATCACTTAAGACTATGATGGGATAATGGTGACACAGTCAAAATATGTTTCATACTTGTTAATTAAATTTGACATGGTTGATTATAAGGCTACAACATTTCCTTTCCTCTGCGGAATCAGTCTTGAATAGGGAAAATCAACTCCACCTATGGATTCCACTATTTACTGCTAGTTTATCGAAATTTTTCTATAGTATACACATTCAAGGACTGAAATTTGTTATGCTGTGAACTCTTTATGAAGGCATATGCAGCATCCTCATGAGATTCATTGGAGGGAATCCAAGAGGATTCTACAGTACGTGCAGGGTACTAGATCATATGGAATTCACTATGCTACAGATTCTGAGCTAGATTTGGTCAGTTTTACAAATTTCGATTGGGCGAGAGATAGCATAGATCAGAAGTGCACTTCTGACTATGTGTTTCTGTTTGGTGGTGGACATATTTAATGGTCTAACAAAAATCAGGCTTCCATTTCCCTTTCTTCAGCAGAGACAGAGTACAGGGGAGCACTCAATGCTTGCATCCAGGTAGTTCGGTTGCAAGGTATTTTGTCTGAGTTTTGGATTTGTAGTACTTCATCCACTGTCATTTTTAGTGACAACCAAAGTGTTATCAAAATATCAAGAGATCCATTTCATTAGCAGAGAACCAAACACATTGCGATCCACATGCACTACATCAGGGAGTTGGTGCATGATAGGACAATTGTTCTGCAATACTTCCCCACAGATGAGCATATTGCTCACATTTTCACCAAGAAATTTACTAAGAAAAAGTTCACTTACCTTCATTCACTATTGGGCATGAGTTCACCATTGTGAAAGTCAGTTAATTATTTAGTGTTCAGTTTGAGGGGGCTTTTATTCCCACGGGTTGTCCTCCTTTCCTCACTTAGAGTTTTTTTATCATTTTAGAGTTATTTTATTGTAAAGGGTGACCTATGGCCTTTGTTTTTGCGGCCCTATTTTTGTTACTCCTCCACATGAGTATAGCTTAAGGGGGGGAAGGGGGCATTGATGGAGTCATTATCCAACCCACTCATGTTTATTTGGCCTAATTGGAGTATTTTACCACTTATCCTAAGTTATTGACTTGAATATGTGACTGCATCATTCATTGGATCATCCTCCTTCAATCATGGAGGCTAACTATGTCTTCTCCTTCAATCTGGGAGACTAACTGAGATTCCTCCTTTAATCAAGGAGAAAATATAGGTTGATATGCATGACTTAAGCACCCGAGATCAGTTAACTGATGGTTATTGCACCTAATTTTAGTTAAATTGCAGCTATGAAGGAGCCTCCACCACTATTTTTTCTATTTTTGGAAATTTCCAGTTAAGAGGAATGATTTAAGGTGCCTCCAACAACTTCTGGTGACTTAGTTCAATTCATTTCACTTCATTTGAAATGCTAACTGAAGTTAGATATGTGGCCTCACCTACTGATTGACATGCACTTGAGTTCTATTCAGTTAGACTCAATCATTACTGCCTCCTATTCAGTTAGAGTCGATTATTTATTGTGATTAGTGGTTAACTTATGTGTTTAGTTTGGCTCACTAACAGATAAGCCTCTCTCATGTGCAATTCGACTGACCTCTTGGAAATTAAAATTGTCTTGCTATTCATAAGTGTATGACATTGTATCACTACTTATGATTGATTGTTGTCTTCTCCTTAAATCGAGAAGACTAATTGAGATTCCTCCTTCAATCAAGGAGGAAATATAGGTTGATATCCACAACCTAAGCGCCCGAGATCAGTTAACTGGTGGTTATTGCACCTACTTTTAGTTAAACTGCAGCTATGAAGGAGCCTCCACCACTATTTTGTCTGTTTCTGGAAATTTCCAGTTAATAGAAATGATTTAAGGCGCCTCCAACAACTTCTGGTAACTCACTTCAGTTCATTTCAATTCATCTGAAATGCTAACTGAAGTTAGATATGTGGCCTGACCTACTGATTGACATGCACTTGAATTCTACATGCACTTGAGTTCTATTCCGTTAGACTCAGTCATTACTCCTCTTATTCAGTTAGAGTTGATTATGCCTTGGTCTTCGGATTACTTTTTCATAGATATTGTATCTGATATCATGACAGAAAAACCAATTATCGTAGGGAAGTCCACCTCGTGGCTATAAAGAAAATTTAAAATAAAAAATAGTGTGATATAACATCCACACATTCATAGGATAACCTACACTCTCGGGCTCATGAGATCGAATCCCTTCAATGAGACAACAAACCAATTATCGTATGGAAGTCCACGTGGTGGCTATGAAGAAAATTTAAAATAAAAAATAGTGTGATATAATATCCACACATTCACAGGATAACCTACATTCTCGGGCTCATGAGATCGAATCCCTTCAATGAGACAACAAACCAATTATCGTATAGAAGTCCACCTCGTGGCTATGAAGAAAATTTAAAATAAAAAATAGTGTGACATAATATCCACACATTCACATGATAACCTACATTCTCGGGCTCATGAGATCGAATCCCTTCAATGAGATAACAAATAATTTTTTACAGTAACACATATCCGAACTAAATAAATATTTACAAGTAAGTACTTAAATGAAAATTACATCATGGTAGAATCTCTTAAAGAATAAATAAAAAATGAGACAACAAATAATTCTTTACAGTAACACATATTGGAACTGAATAAATATTCACAAGTAAGTACTTAAATGAAAATTACATCATGGTAGGAAATAAACAGTGTTCAGATCTAGAATTATATCGAGGGTCAATCTACATACCCACCAGAAATCAGCAAGTAGAATCTCTTAAAGAATTAATAAAAGTTACAGCCCTACGACTATCAAACTCATCAAATTCAAGTCCCATCGTAAGTTGAAACCATTAACTATTGTTTTTACAGGTCACACCCTTTAAGGTATGTGTTAATCAAATGTTTGGCTGTAAACCTATAGCGGTTAATATATTCCAGACTAGTATTATATCGAGGGTCAATCTACATACCCACCAGAAAATCAACAGCGAGAATCTCTTAAAGAATAAATAAAAGTTACAGCCCTACGACTATCAAACTGATCAAATTCAAGTCCCATCGTAAGTTCAAACCATTAACTATTGTTTTTACAGGTCACACACTTTAAGGTTTGTGTTAATCAAATGTTTGGATGTAAACCTAAAGTGGTTAATATATTCCAGACTAGTAAGTTACAGCCAGAAACACTACGCAAGGTTCTTTAGAAAGCTCACTAATTCATTGATGCAGCCTAAGATGGTCGTAAGACCATTTTGCAATGGCTACCATCCTTACACAACGTAAATCCCTTAATACAAGAAAGAAACATCATTACGATGTCATAACATTAAATAATATTGTATTATTAACCAACATCATTATAGGAAATAATACCATCAAAGATGGTTGTCTCGTTCATAAACCAAACAGTCCACACGCGAAACCCTTTACAAGGATCCTCAAACACTGCCGAAGCAAGGACTGCAAATCCAAAAGGGATAAACCCTGAGGGTTGACACATTAACACAAACAATTAGTGAATTAAAAGAGACTTATCTTTAGAGTACTGGTTTCTTTCACAACATTCTTTCCTACGCCGAGCTCTACCTGCACACAAAAAGAAACAATGCTTTACACTTATGCCTTAACAGATAACAATATTTTGGGAAAATATTGTTGATATTCTTACCGAGCATTTAAAAACGCAGTCCTGGGAGAAAGATACCCTGTCGCCTCCCTCCCCAATGCCTCAACCTGCACAAAGAATTAATGGTAAGCTTAAATTAGTTTCGATGGGTAGAAAATAACAACAAAAAACTGTATTTTGTAAACATTTCATCTTTACCTTGGTGTTGGGCAATGGGGGCCAAGGGTCGACGCCATCGGAGTTCCCTTATCCCTCCACAACCTGCAAGAAGATAAAGAACGTTTGTATCAGTAAAAACCCTATCTTGTGAACACTGCAAGGAAAATAAAAATACATAGCTAAGAACCAAAGCGAATCTCTCACCTGTTCGCACAGACTGGTTGTGAGTATCAGAATCAACAGACTCTTTGGAACCCGTTGTTGAACGGTCGACTGCTAAGATAATGTCGCGAATAGTTCACCTTGGAAAGAACCAGTTAAACCATTAATGCGGTGAAACGAAACAGAGCTCATGCACCAAGAAAGCCATCAACACGGTAAACCACAGTAAGATTCAATAAAACAGAATTCGGCCTCCGGCCAACAACCTGCAACCAAAATGAGAGCCAAGGATAGAGTAAAGGCCTTATCAAAACCCTTTCAAATCAATTAATTTCACCGTCCAGGTGTAGGGAAAGGATCGCCTCCCATACTATCGCATGGTCTTTCCTCTGCTGCCAACGCGCAGCAAGCACACTCTCCACGCTCCTCCACCTCCCAACAACAGATCACTTCCATGCACCGCCTCACCTTCCTTGACGAAGTAGGCATCAACGCCCTTATTTCTCGCAGGCTCTCCATATTCCAACAGGCAATCTACCCTCACTGAGTTCTTTTGTGGCTGCCTCCACGCACAGCAGCTTTGCAGTTCTTTGCACTTCACCCATAGTTAGCTCTAGCAGCAATTGCAATGACTGTTAGCACAATCTTCTTCAGTGTCCAGCATGGATCTTTTTGAGTCTCTTTGACCAGCCAAGAGGTTTCCTTTCTTCCATGCGCGGGAGTACAATATGACAATCTAATTCTTTGCTTCCAAGCTCTGATAGCACTTATTTAATATCTCAAAGACAAATTACACAGCCACACAATTAAAACACCAACAACATTTAATGTGGTAAAAGACCAGAGGGAAAACATTCACGCAGAAAAAGTATTGTATCTCATTAATGAAGAAGGAGAAATTACATAACGTGCCTCATCCTCTCAGACAACTCACTCCATTAAGTATCCAAACCATGCACTATATACTTCATTAAAGAAGTTACATGAATAAACCGTTGTTTATTATATCCTTTATGAGAAACTTCCAGTAAACACCCATAAAGACATTAGTTTATATGGTTTTCAAAATTTATTGATGAAAGTGACTTGTAGACCTTGGTTGAGTCATAGATAAGCATGCTTGAAGTTCTTTGTTGGGAAATAAATGAAGGGTTTGAGCACCCAATTGTAAATAACGATAAAAAAAAGCAGGTTGCAATTGTAAATTTGTAAATTTTATATATAATTAAATAAAATCTGTTGTCCCTATAATTTAAATACAAAACTTTCGGGTCACAATTCGCCTGGTTAAATTGTTGTATGTAAATAGCCTGTGTGTTTAAATTCGGGAGTGTTGTGCGTGATTGAAAATACACACTTAACTTATACATCAATTACCATGGAAATTCCATGATTTAACAACGCTTGTAATTAAAGAGTTGCTTTCACAAATTTCTCAAAATTAAGTTCAGCGGCAAACATTAGAAACCTATTATCATCGCACTAACCTTTTTTCACATATTTAAAAGAAAATAGTTGTGATAAATCTTAAAAGACAAAAGATTCCACGTCATTTTACAACAACTTTTAATATATAATGCACAAATTTTTATAATCATATTAAATATGGGGTGAAAATGAGTATTTTGTGTTCCAAAGTCAAACTAAATTATTAAGATACTCACCATTCTTACACAAATACAGAAAAGATAGGCAGAAAATATAGTCATGTACATTTGTTTTCCAAAGCAAAAAATTACAAACAGAGATCATATTAGAGACACAAATCCTCAAACCTTAATCCGCTGTGAGTATACCCTTTCAATAAACTTTTTCACTTATTCGGTGTAGTTTTAGAATTGACGTGCTTGTGCTTTCTATTATATCTATGAGAAAATAATATAATAGCATATAATTTGCAAAGTTAAGAGAACTTTTACAAAGAGATGTCAATAGCAAAAACAACAAGATTTTTTCTGTCACATATGCATTTGAATTACAGCAACACACCAGCAGCCAAAATATGTCTGCCTGGTTGACCTCTCCCTGTCCACACTCCACTTTAAGCCATAGAAATAGTTTGCTCCGGCCTTTAAAATCGTTGAAAATTCTACACAATATAAAATTCAAACAATACACATTATGTTTATGGAAAAACCGTGCGTGAATCTCCTAGAGCCCGTTAAGGCTGGCCACAAGCATGAATTCCATAGAACACTTTTGAATGGGATCCAAGTCTGCACAGCTCAAAATCGAACTTGCTTAAAACTCACTGTGTCTCGACGAAGAGTTGAACCTGCCACATTTCAAAGATAAGAATACACCTGGTCTCCACTAATCGATACACCTGGTCCCCACTAATAGAGCGTGCAATGTTCGGTAAGCTATCGATTCAAGTATGGGTTCGAAGCGAACTTAGAGAAATTAGCTGCACTGCTAGGAGCGCCAACTGGAATTAAATAAAAACTAAGTAAACAAGAACTCAAATCCAGGCTTCTTAGTGAAATTCAAAATCTTTCCATTCCTACCCATTCCAAACGGTTTTGAACAGAACATTTAAAACAAACAATTAAAACTTATAGGGCTCCATTTCTCATACATTTGATGAAAACCAGCTCTTCCAACTCATTATAGAACACATTCATCAGCTATCTCTTCAAAATCATCATAGAACAAATTCATCACTTAAACGATGAGCAACAAAACGATTTAGCGAGCTGCAATATTCTAGATAACTAGAGTAAATGATAGGTAGAAAGAGTAAACTGGAAAAGGAGATTCCGAATAACTACAATGACGAATTTGCACAAAAACCAGGGTCATTGGGTTGGCATCTAGTAACAGGGAAATTCCTATTCTTTCCATGCTGGCTAACAATTATTGGATACACGAGATTCCACTAGGGTCTAAATGAAAATACCTCGGTTGGCGGAGTTGGCTATGTGGTGTTGATAAGTATGGTGCGGTGCTCATGAAAATGGTGTGCTCAGCCACATCATATGTATGATCTAATTGGTTCAATAAATGGTCACATAAATGATGGAACTAGTTGCCTAAAGAATCTTTTTACCTTTATTTTCGTTTTTTTTTTTTAACAAGTTTTTTTTGCCATGATTCTTCACGGAATTTTCAAATCTTTCAGAATGTGAAAGTGTTTTGGGGATTTTCCTATTTTTGAACTTAAAATAACTCAACAAACAATATAATTTACAGATTTTGTAAATTATATTTACCAAATTCCTGCTAAAAATCAACCTAAAAAGTCAAAAAGTCCTTAGACAGCTCCTAAATGGAATGCTTGGCCACACGTTCTGACACTCATACTTTTGGCATCGGTGGGTTAAACAAAAATAATTTTATTTTTACATATGATTAATGTGGAAATAAATTTTATATTTTCAAAATAATAATATTTTTAAATTGAAAAAACTTTTTAATCTCCATAAAACAGAAAGTTTTTTCATTTATAGGATTGAGGTTCTCCACAGTTTAGCATAGGAGAGATCGTGTACTGATAGGAGGTTCTCTACAACTTAGTATAGGGAGACCTTGTAACTGTAACATTACCAAAAACAAAAAGTAATTTAAAAATTCAATTAAGGTTATAAATATAAAATTATGAAAAGTATTTTAAAAAATCCATGCAAGAGAGATCAAATTTGTTGAGATGTAATTTTTTGTAAAATATTTAAGATAAAACATATTTACACCACACAAAATTGGATCCCTTCTAGTGCTTAAAAAATCTCGGTTTAATATAGATCTATGCTGGTTTATTATCTTCATAACAAGGGTCTAACTATACCTTTAATGTGAATGGAAAAAATATTATATGTTCCAGTAATTTCTTATATTCGTCATTATCACAAACAACTATATATTAAATTTATCACTTTAAAGAATGAATGACATAAAGATTTGAAACAAATTCCATCTACCTAAATGCTTGCTAAAAAGCTCAACCAAAACCAAAATGATATTATTTTTTTACACTAATGTTTAATTAAGTTGAATATTAAACTTATCAAGTTTACAAAATGAATGACATAAACATTTGAAAAAAAATCAAGCTACCCTAAATGATTGCTAAAACACTCAACCAAAACCAAAATGTTATTAATTTTGTACATTAACCTTTGATTAAGTTGAATAGTAATTAATTAAATTAAATAGTAAACTTTTGATTAATAAAAAGATTTAACTCATAATAACTACATTAATAATAATTTGTCTATATATAATTGTATATTTCATATTTCTAAATTAAAACTCATTATCCATATTTAAAACTAGTAGCTATTCATTCATCTCTTGTGCGCCTTAATGAGTTGGGTTAACTTCATCAAAACGTGCATGGATTTGTTGCTTATTCAATTTTCAGTCAGCATACTCATACATGTAAAATTAATCATGTTTTGAAATTGCAAAATTATATTATAAGTTTTATATTTATACCTGCCTCAGGCAGGTATATTGTAATCCATCACCTTTTGACTTTGGTTGACTTTGCGATTAGCTGGTGTTTTTTTAGGCAGTTTTAAAAAATTAAAACCTGTTTTCTAAAGTTTAGCTTTGGAGTTTGCCAAAAAATATTTTAAATTTTAATAAAAATATTTGCCTTTGCTATTTTGTCAACTTTTAATTAGCCAATTAAGAATGATGTCAGCTTTGGAGTTTGGTATCTTTGCTATTTTGTCAACTTTTAATTGGCCAATTACGAATGATGTCAGCTTTGAAGTTTGATATCTGGTTTTCACTTGACACATGGCTACTATCACATCAGCATTTATTTTATTATTATGTTATTTATAATTCAAAAACTGACTTTATTCTTGAACTAAAATTTGACTTGCAGAAGTTCGAGACCAAGTGCTGCCAATATCTCTTTGCCGAAAAAATTCTTTTGGAAAGGTTTAATAGCGTTACTGCTACGCCCACTTCAGTCGAACCTGGTTTCAATTTCATCAATCAAACATCCACTGCCCAAGGTTTCACTGCTAAAAAAGATCACAAGCTGATGGATAATCCCGTCTTATGGGTATTGCAAGATCCGAGTCGATCTGTAGGTTTCCCTACCGAAAACTTGATGCCATGGCCGGGCCAAGTATCTGAGAAGTCTGTGTCAGATGCATTCTCAGACTTTTCAAGCGATGTTTGTGATTATAATTCTATAATGGCGAATCCATCCATGTACAGACCGGGACCCTGCCTTTCTTCTCTGTTGTACTCCGAAAGATCTCTAAACCAGGATTTGCTGGACAACGCAGGCACTAATTGCATGAATGGAACTGCTCAATACTGGGATAATACTGAGAATCATAATAATAATATGAGGACGAGTAGCAGGAGCAGCAGCTGCAATAGCAGGACGAGTAGCAGGAGCAGCACCGCCAATCTTGAGGTCAATAATGGCGCCGCCTTCGGCCATTTTTTGGGATTCGGTGAGCGATTAGATGCATCTGACATCACCTCCGAAAATGAGCGAAAGGCTCCGCTATTTTTGGAGAAATCAGAGACCGAATACGCTGTTAAGTGGTCTGAAATGCTGCCTCCGTTTTCAAGCCACACGCAGGAGGGGACATTGCCAATGTATATTACAACAAAAAGTCTCAAGCTCTAGTCTCTACTAGTAACATAAATAACCATAACCAAGCTGCTCTCAATTCTGCCGTTTTCCCAATATCATGGCAACAGCTTCAGAACACTGAGTATCCGGTACTCGGTGACAGGGCCACAATGCTCAGTACTCTGTTGTCTGATCCCGATTTCCACCGAATTGCTGCAGTTCTCGACCAAATTTAGCACAACTTTGAGTTCATCTTGAGAATGCCAGGTTTAGTTAGTCGTTACTAATTTGTCATGGGTTTACAATATATTCCACAGATTGATTCTGAAATTCACACAAACTCGCAGCCGTGGTGGACTCAGACGTAATAAAATTACAGTTGTGATCATGTCCAGTGTCCAGGTTAGAGCTGATTTAATTTTTAATCTGTTGGATCGAAAGAAAAGCTATCCAATTTTGTAAAATTGGATACATAAACAGCAGAGCGTTTTGCCTGTTTTCTTGGATATTTGATTCATTCACGCCAGTATGCATAACAGATTGCAACTTTCGCACAATATGTGTTGCTGTACGCAACAATATTTGCAATCTTAAGACACTAGGCAACAGACTTTTACGCCGGGGGTGTTTAATTCCTACATACAATGAACCACAGGCATATTTCCAGTGTCATAAATCGATATTTGGTAGATTTTTTACCGTCAATAGACAGTATTTGCCGAATTCACCTGTATCCACAGCGTTCCCAAGGAAAGTACTCTAGACCAAAGCAAAATCTAAAGCAATCACCGCCTGAAGATTATTCATCAGCAAGATTTCCACTAAAATATCAGATATTTTAGTTTCACCGTCAAAAAAGCAACCTTAGACAACCTTATATCAGCACATTTACGCCGGAAGAATCTAAAGAAATGACTAAAAAGAAATAAACATCAGTGTGACCAGCACATTTACGCCAGAAGAATCTAAAGAAATGATTAAAAAGAAATAAACATGTGTGTGCCAATTTCCACATAAATATAAAAAACAGGTTTTTGGGAATACTATGTAGAATCGATTATTTAACGAGAATAATTATCAAGACTTTCAAATTACTTATTAAGCATCGAATGGTATCAAATTCATCCAATTGCAAACATTTTTTTAAATCATAAAAATAAATCTACAATTATTATTTTACTAAAATATAATACCTTTATGCCAAATAATGAACAATAGCAGTTCCCAAGGAAGTCGACTGAGTTTTCAAATTCACAATATTTACTGCACAAAAGCTGATCTTCACATCAATCCGCAGAAACATTTGGAAGCAAGAATTTCTTATACAAGATTATTACAGTAGAAGGCATATTCGACTATTTCTTACCCCAAAAAATTAATATAAGGTTTTAATGTGGAGACTGAAATCACCAAGCGAGCATTTACATCAAATCATATATAATATTACTGTTATTTTGAAACAATACTTGGACATTCATAACAATAAACTGATAATCTCAGTGTTTCTGAGATTAGATACCAATATTTTTAGTGTTACTCAAAACAGAGTATACGACTTTACAGGCGCGTCATGTTTACAAGTAAAATGACGTATCTAACATTAATTTTGTTTGGCTAAGAATAAATTATGTGATGGGTTTATACCAAATAATAACTATCCCACTTTTAGAAGCAAAGTGCACCCTCTAGTATAAACTAGGATATTGTTCCAAATTATTAACCACACTAGATTACAATATATGCTTAGAAACTAGCATCTTAATTATTCAAAACGTTACTTTAAATTCCACTATCCTTATGTAATGGATTGATGTGGAACATCACGTGTTGAATTACAAGTTTTATAATTTTCTTTTAAATTACAATATGTTAGAGGAGAAAGGAGGTACCAATGGGTAGCATACAACATAGCTCGAGAAATGTCACAAGGGGATGCAAATATAGCTTAGAACCAAAACATAATAAGGTTTGTGTGTTATTACTCCATGGTTTGTGTTGCATTTTGTATTTAGTGGTATAATTTTTAGTTTTTGCTTTATTGGATGGTTGTAAGGTTGTAAGATGTGATTGAAAATTTAATGGTAAAAAAATGTACATATATATATGTAAACCTTGTAAATAATCTAAAGTAGACACTAACGAGCCGGAGAAACTAGGTTTTTAGATTTTTTCATTTATGTGATCACTTATATCAAATTAAATATGGATGTCACTAGTACTAGTATATTTCACTTACACATCCAAAACTAATTAAATATAAATGATATACTTACATTTATTTGGTATGGATGTCATTTTATAATTTTTTATATTTTTTTTTATTTGGAAAATGGAAAAGTATCAAAACCAGATAAAATTTGTCATTTCAATATTTATAGCAAATAGAATGTTAGATAACTAGATTTATAATATAATTAAAAATTATCAAAAAATATTATTTTATTTATATTTCTTTCTTAGACTATACAAATTTTATAATACAATTTTGTATTTATTAAACATCCAAATTGCCTTCATAACTTAAATGTATATTTAGTTATATAAATGATTAATTTCCTCTTTAAGGTCGGAAAGACCAAATTTTGGTCTCGGGGGACGTTAACCATCATCATCATCATCAAATAAAAAACTAAAATGTATTAGATAATGAAGAATAGTAAAATTTTCATAATAGTCTTATAAGCTATTATTTCTCATTTCCTATTTATGCTAGTCTATAAAGAAACTTGCATATTTTTATAACATAAGTCAAGAATATTACTAGAAGTATGTAAGGAAGCTTGAATATGCTTGTTTTATGCTACATTGCAATAACCTATATCGTATTTAAATGGACATTTTTTAGTTCATTTTTTTTTTAATTTCTTTCAAATTGTAATTATATTTGTTTTATCATATATTTTTATAGCAAAATTATCCTATTGCTATATATTTTCAATCTCTTCTTAGGAGGCAGGTACTAAGCAACTTTGTTGCTTATTCCACTTGTTTTTAAAATGTTTTAGTTTCTTCGATTTTATTATGAAAAAATTCATAATACATACAAACTAACTTAATTGTTTTATTCAGCTGCAGATTTTACACTTTTAAAAATATAATTTCCAATTTGGTTTTGGAGATGGACAAAGTTTTGTTTCCACAGAAACTAATGAACTTAAATGGATAAGGTTACTTTATGCGGCTATGGTAAATCTCTAACATACAATAAGTTGACTTGATATTTTAATTTAAAAAATGAAAATACCATAGGATTTTATAAGTGAGGCTTTGACTCGTTATTTCCTTGAAATTGTGGTTACATTTTATTATTCATTTAAAACATAATTGGGCTTAGCTATTATTTCAGGTTTAAATAATGTAGTTAGTGTAATATCTTAGTTTTGACTCTTTGGTATTTAATTGTACATGATGTAAATATTGTATTTGAATCATGGCTAGGAGCTTAAGGACAAGGCCATTCCAGCTATTGATGTTTTGTTGATAGGTGATCAACATTGATACCTATGGTTTTTTTGCTAAGTCAAGCACATCAGATATATTTTGATATATCATGTAAATGTACAATTAATATAAAACGACATCTAGCTATGGGGTTGCAAAGGTTAAAGAGATGGGGGCATAATTCCATAAGGGATAGGGTGGGGACATGTTCAGCAGATGTTGGGTGAGACATTGCAGGTTCAATCCTCATGAAAACCCTAATTAAAAACCTTTGATGTTTTGTCTCGCAAGTCACCCAAGTAAGCATGAAATTGGAATTAAATTCTTTTGGATAGAAATTATGCACCTGCTAGCTGATGTTGAACAACTTACTAGTTGAATCAGCGAAATCATTGAGGGCTGTCAATTTGTTTGATGTTTGATATCCGTCATAGATCTGTGTAAAAGTTGCTCATTCTTTGACCATCTACCCTGGTTCAGTCCCAGTACTCAGCCATTCAATTTTCATGCAGGAAAATGGTTGAGGCAGTTAATGCCTTGGGAAGAGCGAGGCATGGCATTATGATGGCTTGACTAAGCAAGCCTGCAAGTGTAGAGGTCTGGATCTTTTAAGGCCGCGTTCTTGATTCTACGACAAGTAAACATGCATGGGAATCTGTTCTCGTTCCCTCATCCCTCAGTTGTGCTGAACATTGGGTTCATTCGCACTGTTCGTGGATCTTGCGGGGGGAGAGTTATTTTTCTGTTCATGCGCGTTGCACATTCATCCCACTGACAGAACCATGTTTTGTTCTGGGTTTTTCACATGTCGTTTACCATCCTCAGCCGCACAGAGGTTCAGTGGTCACCTTGTTTTGCTAAGTGAATGAGCAGTGGAGATCAGTCCATTTTATGAGCAAGTGTGGTCATCTGTGGTTTTCCTAGTGTCGTTGTTCAATGGTATCCTCTGTCATAGAATGAGCGTATGTCTATTTTTCGTGTTTCCTTGTGGATTGTTATGCAGTGCATCCATGTTTTGGTTTTAAGGTTTAGGAGTGGATGAGGGGAAGAATTGGTTGATAATCCTAGTAGAGAGAGGAACCACAAAAAGAGATCAATACAGGTTGGTAAATTTGTCCTACACACCCGAGATAACACTAGAGGGAAGGTATGCCTTAAAGGACTATATAACAGAGAAAGGAATACTTTCTTTTGTAGGGTGGGGCGGAGTCATGGAGACCAAGCGAGATCTAGTGTAGGTATCCTTAGCTCGATCATAACTCTACCATGATGGATAAGATGGATAACATTAAAAATTTCCGTTATACATGATTTTGGAAATTTATACGAAGTTCATCTTTTGACCTTGACCATTACTAAAGAAAATGGGAAAATTATGAGAAGTTGTTTGATATTTCAACCTTAACTATTATTCTTCATGGAGAGATATTTCTCAATCATGGAATCCTTTAATTTTTTGTTTTTTTCATCTTCTTAATAGTTGAAAGGTTTCTTGTCAATGATGTCACACAACAAGGTCACATAGTTGTTGTAAGGTTTTGGTATTTTCCTTTCTCTATGCATCCCTTCTCGAGCACCATACCTTTCTACATATTGTATGAGCTTTCATGACCATACCGGTTTCCTCTTGTGGGAGTCCTTCTCGTGAAGTGTCTCTACATGATCTTGTAGTTCTTCCATGTCATGATATTGATGGCCTTCTCGAATTGCTTCTACAATTCCTATACCTCAGACTCTTGTTCCTTCAATTTCCTCAAACTCTTTGATAGGTAGCATCATCTATCTAGAGTATGTTGAGTCCTCATCAAAGGTTACGTATCTATTGATGTCGGTATTATTGAATCTTGGGGAGTATATTATGTAGGAATTTGATGGATCACTCTATCCTACAAATATACCCTTCCTCCAAGAAGGATCGATCTTGGTCCTCTTCTCCTTTGGGATATGTATGTACATTGCGTAGACAAATATTCTTGCATGGCTGACTTCTGGTTTCTCTCTTGAGAAATCCTCTTCAAGATTGTTTTTTTCAAGTACTCGATGAGGAGTATGGTTTTGTACATATACAATTGTCCTTGTTTCTTTTTCCTGAAGGTGATTTGGAAGATCCTGGTCTTTTATCATTTCTTTCATTATTTCCATTATGGTTAGGTTCTTTCGTTCTGCAATGCCATTCTGCTGACATTTGTACAGAGTTCTTTAATTCCTCTTAATCACATATTCTATGCAAAGTTCCTTGAATTCTTTCAAGGTAAACTCTCCATCATTATCTGGTCGTATAGTATTGAGCTTCATTTCGGTGTGGTTCTTGACCAGGGCTTTGTATTCCTTAAACTTACAGAATACTTAATTTTTCCCTTTCAATAAGTATATCCCAGTCTTACAAGAGAAGTCATCTATAAAGGAAATACAATACACATACCCCATTAATGAGTTGGAATACATGGGCCCACATACATTTGAGTGGAATATCTCCATTATTCCTTTATCTTTACTTTCACTACTAGGAAATGTCTTCTTTGCATTCTTTCCTTGTGTGCATCCTTCACAAATTCCTTCATTTCTTTCCTATATTTATGAATGTCCTAAGGTTGCTTTGCTTAGAATCAATAGTGCTCTATAATGCACATGTGTAAGTCTTCAGTGCCATAGTTTACTGGCTTCTATCGACTCATGAACTAATGCTTGTTTAGGCTATCCCTTTGGTTTGTACAATTATTTTTGTTATTCTCCAATCATTGTTGCATCATCGATTTATTTTCCTTTATGCCACATTAGAACTTATCCTTCAATAAATGAAACTCCCATTCCCTTTGCATCTAGTGCAGATATGGAGAGAAGATTCTTCTTCGATCCTGAAACATATAGAACATCCTTCATCTTTAAATATTTTCCATGGTATTGCTTGTATGAAATTTTTTCACTTCCTTTTATGGGGTATTGATGATCATACCCAAGTTGCACCTTGTGAAGTGACTCATGCTCAAGCATATTGCTGAATGATTCTGTATATCCTGACATGTGTTTAGATGCCCCACTATCCAAAATACAAATCATTGCTTCCTGGTTAGATAATGCATTTGAGTTCTTATATTAGTAGATACTCTTCTCTTGAATCATCGTTCTGTCTTCTGAATATTTTGTTTTTTGGTTCATCATCTTCGACTGTATGAGCATGATTTCTTTTCTTTCTATTGGGACAATTTCTTCGATGATATGAGCATGTTATTTCCATCGAACATCTTTGTAAAAGCATCAAATACTTCCTTCGGTGTCTTGAACGATGACACATGGGGGATGAGATGATCCTTAATATAATATGCAATGATTCTCTTGGACTTATCTAGGTTCTTCTTATGAGTAGCCTTATCCTTTTCTCCCTCTCGCTGTGGAACTTCGCTGATGTACTACTCCAAATGATTCTCATCAAGGATTAGGGATATTATGTACTTCCATGCTCTGAAGTTATGAACTCCTCCAAGATTCTCCCCAAGCGTAGTATGGTGATTCATCTTCAAATGAGAAGCTCAAATAGAAATAGCAAAGATTTATCTCTTAGTGATTTTAGGTGTTTGACCTGGTTCTAGAAATTCTTGACCTAGGGTTTGTGAGAGAACCCCTAATTTTCCAAAATTGGATTTTGGAAATTATGTATAGACATAAAGATTCACCTACTTGAGGTGATTTTCTCAACAAGGTCCTTTTCTAAAGACCAATGTGGGAAGCCTACTAAATTTGATGCCCTAGTTTCTCCTAGCACTACTGTAAGGGTAAAAAATGAAACTTCTTCAAATATGATTTTTATTCCACCAAAAGATGCACCCCTCTAGGGTGAGTTATACTAGCCCTCTTTCCTTGATTATTTGTGGAAATAATACCTTGAACTAGGAATCCCTCATTTCTTCTGCTACACTATGCCTTCTTTCAAAGAGACTTGATATCATGTTATTTTTTCTAATCTAATTAGATTGATTAGTATTTTTATCTGAAAGAATAAGAAGTACAGAAAGATACATAAGATACACTAGATACAAAAGAAATAAATATTTTCACTAGGGAAACCATTAAGGAGGAAACTACACAAAATTCCTTAGAACAGTTTTCTCATAAAGAATGTAACACAAGATGAAAAAGCCCATTAAGAAGAAGCCTTTTGCAGATATCTGTCTCTCCTTTTCTCTCTCTCTGTTGGGACATATTTCCCATCTAGACCTTGGTTAATAATCTTTATATAACATTACAAGTGTTTGGTGTAAGTTGGTCCATGTGAAAATGGTTCTAGTTCCTAGTGTAGTGTCTTGGACCAAGAGTTTGTCAACATTTGACCCACTTAGACTAGTGGTTATGCCATAAAATCTTGTTTGTTGACTTACCCACTCTTTTCCTTGTTATATGGAGTCAATATAACTCTCTATGCTACATTTATGGGGTAGTTATTGCATTTACCTATTTTAAGGAGACTGGGTGAGCCTTCTTAAGCATTTGGTCAATTTTCTCATTAATGGTCCAAAACGAAGCCACTAAACCACCTCTAGCACCCCCATGATGGTTCCTTTCACACCTGTTGACTAACCTAACCACTTCATTGTCCATATAGGTTCATTTCACCTCATTATGGACACCACTTGGAGTTACACTTGGCACAATGCCATATATTGGGGGAACTAGTCAACAAAATCCAACATTAGTGTGAGATACCCATGGTATTTGTCCAGGGTATTGCATGTGATAATGCCCATATATTGAACTTGTTTTTTCTCAATATCTACAATAATGTAAATATACTCTAGAGATGTTTCTCTAGTTTATATCTCAAATTGTTCTATCATTTCATTCTATGTCTAGAATAACTATAAGTAAGAATTGCTAATAAATCTATATCCAAGTAGTTTGCACATGACTCAGAACCTTGGTTGTGATGTTGCGCAATCCAACTTTCACATGGTATGAGAGCTAATCTAATTCAAAATAATTCTTCTTAGATTTTCTTGAGAGTTTTTGTTTGCAGGTGCCTACAACAACTTCATGTAATTGAAATCAGTTCCTCTCCTTTCTCCATTCAACTATTCTATGTGGAAGCCTAAATTGTGTGCATATATCAAGAGAAAAATGTCTCTATGATGTGTCCATTAGTTTTGTGAGTGAGACATAGTCCTATGAAGAGAGGTGTGATTGGCTTAATGACTCTGATAGAGCCTATGGAACTATGTGTCTAGCTATACCTCCTAGAATGTGTTATCTCATTGATTAGTCTGAAATAATTGTTTGAGAAGCTTACATTAAATGGAAAGAAAGATATATAGTTGGGATTCTGATGTGAATTTGATTTTGAGATCAAAAATATAAAGGGTATTCAAAACAAAATGGTTGGTGAACTTAGCAAAAAAATACATGCAATGTATGTGGTAGCCATTAGTACCTTTGTGTTAGATTTGAGGTGGTAGATGTTAACTGTATATCCAAATAAAAGACAAATTGAAGTAGCAGAATTCAGAAAATAGGTATGAAGGTTACCATTTCAAAGGTTGCATAATATTTATTTTAAAAATATAATTTATATTCCAAATGTGGCATATTTGAGGAGAACTATTCTGGATGAAATCCATAAAATCCATATTCCGATCACCGAGGATACTAGAAGAGAGTTGCTACAACAAGGATGCAATATTTTTGCTTGGGAATGAAAAAAGACATTGTTGAGTGTATTTCTAAATGCGTATATTTCTAAGTGTATGAAATGTTAGCAAGTGAAGGTTGAACATCAACACCGAATAGGTTTGTTGCATTCTTTTCCAAGTCTAGAATGGAAATGGGAAGTGATTTCCGTGAATTTTATTACTTTTTTTCCAATGACTATTAGGAAGCATTGTTCCATCAAGGTGAGGTGGATAATTTTCAAAGGCAATTAATTTTTACCAGTTAAATCCACATATAGAATGGATTCCATTGCGAATATTTTCATGAAGGATGTTTTTAGGTTGCATGGTTTGCCTAAGGAAATAATTTAATACAGGGATACTAAGTCCACTTCAATTTTTTGGAAAGGTATTTTTGCATATTTTTGTACGCATTTGAACATTAGTACTACCTACCATTCACAAACAAATGGGAAAACAGAAAGGGTAAATCATGTGCTTGAAGAAACACTTCACATATATGTGATGGGTAAACCATATAAGTGGGAAGAGTATATACAATTGGTATATTTTTCATATAATAATGGGCACCAAGAATCATTATGTATGAGTTCGTTTGAGGTTTTATATTGAAGAAAATATAGCACGCGAGTTACTTGGGATAACCTAGTGAACATAATTGTATTTGGGATAGAATTGTTTAAGGAAACATAACAAGAAGTTGTAAATATTAGGAAAATTTTGAAGGAAACTCAAGATAGACAAAAAAAATATATGCATATGATAATATAGTGCATAGGGAGTTCCATGTTGAGGATCATGTTTACCTAAGAGTTAGGAAAATGAAGAGTTCCTTGAAGTTTGGAAGTCCTCCCAAGATGCCACCAAGATTTTGTGGGCTACTTGAAGTGCTTGAGAGAATATGACCAGTTGCATATAGAATTGCATTTCCTAGTAAGACTAGAGCTCATAATGTTTTTCATGTTTAAGAAATATGTACATGATCCTAACCATGTGATTAATTGGGATGTGATTTGGGTGGAACCTGAGGGAGAATTCCAAACTAAGCCACTGCGCATTCTATAAAATAAGTTAAAATTTCTCTGGAACAAATCCATTAGACAAGTAAAGGTGTAATTGAAGCACTTTTGTCCTTATGGCGCTACATGGGAATTGGAGGATTCCATGAAAGAGGCATACCCATTTTTGTTCTATTTTTGTATCAAACACTAAGGACAATGTTGTTCAAAGAGGGAAGAGATTGTAATACCCTTGGTTTTTCCTTGGAATGTATGTAAGAAAAATTATGTAAATGATGTAAATATGCTAGTATCGGTTCTTAGTGTGTAGCTCAAGCCTAAGGCCCGAATAGGGAATGGCTAGGAATGTATGATGTAAATATTGTTACTTAGATTGCATGGTTCGCTTGTGTTTATATATGAAAACATATGTAATAAATATGTACATAAATAACAAAATGATTCGAGAATGGTTTTTTTAAGAGGAAAACAAAGGCTATAATTCCACAATAGGGTAAGGGAAAAGGGGTCCTTGGGAAAATAATGATTTTCTTCCAAGTTTCAACTTTAGAAATCGCCCAAATTCTATCACAAGCCTTGAATTAGACAATTAATTTCCTTTTGCTACTAAGACCATCATTCAATGAATGCATGAGGTTGGTGGGAGAAGTTACTTCTTACAGTTATTGAAACATGGGGGTTGTGATAACTATGCCAAATGTTTTTTCATCGTCATATAATATCCCTTCTTGTCTACCATTATTCCTCATGGAGGCATGCGGATAGAGACTACACAAAGTCATGTATTGTTATTCATGATTGTGTATAACCAAGGAAATTTGAATTTAGAAACAATGTTGCTAATTTGGAAGGAAAATCAATGGATGTAGGTGAGGGAAGAGGCTAGGAAAGTTAGGGAACCTTTCCAATTTAGTTTTTCTTTTCATAAATGATTGAGAATCCATGAATTTTTGGCTATAGATGGTTCTCCAACAACATTTACCATATTGGTATTCTTCTATGTACATGATGGAAGTACTTGGCAAGATGGATCGCACAAGAGAATCATGGATTGGTGAATCAAATGCATGACCCAAAAATGGTGTTGTGTTTGGAAGGTATTTTATAATCTATGATTGTAAGAGATGAGTGAGACCTTGTAGAGATCTATATGAATAGTTTGTTAAGAATAGAGACCATATTAGGTTCCAATATGAGAGAGAGAATCCTGTAGCTATTTCATTCATCTTGATGGCCTCATAGCCTGACTTGGGGTTGGCCTCTCAGCATAAAGAGTATATGTTGGAAAGAGAACCTACTATTCGGTGGAACATCGTTCTTCATAGGAAATTGCTTGGATTTGTGTTGCTTAAGATCAGTATTCTTGTGTATTTAAATATGAGATGTTTTATTTGATGTTTGTATTTGATTATGCTTGTTATATGCATCAATCATGTGTTTAGATCAATTTTATTTCATATGTGTATGTTTAATTTTCATATGCACATGTCCTTTTAATTAGAATAATATCTCTGAGTTTCCATGGAAAAACTACCATTGTTGATGTGACAAGCCAAAGGGAAATCTCGATGGAGTATTTTGTTAAACAACAAGTGAGTTTCTGAAGTGTTGATGTGTCAATTTTGTTGTGTTGACATTGGGATCAACATATTATTGATGGAAGGATCATCGTATCAGCGCCGATGCCAAGGTGCCAAAATTGAGGTACCAATGTCAGAATCAATGATTTCCTTATGGAGTTATGGTTCCATTCAAATTTATGACTTTTGTCTTCTATGTTAGAGAGTGATAGCATCTAGTGCTTGTGAATAATCAAAGTTGGGAATGTTTTCCATTGAGTTCCACTCTACTGGGACCCACATCGGAGAGGAAATTTTATTAACGTTGGAATCCATGAAGAACCTCCTACAATAAACAATGAAAATGGATGATATAACAAAAATATTGGAGCACAAAAGAGATTTTATTGATCACAGGCCACTTCGAGGGGGAAACCTCCTTTGAGAAAGCTCAATACAAAATAACTTTTGGATTCCTTCATTAGCCTCAACACATACTTTTATACTAAGTCTAATCTAAACAACTATTACTCCCCGTGAATGCTGGATAATGCAACATTTTAGCTCGATGACTTGACAACTATTACATACTCCCCATGAATGTGGGATAATGCAACATATTAATAGGATGAATTACAAAGAATATGCATCCAACAAAATATACTATTAAAGAGGAGGGTTGAAACGAGTTCTTAACATAATCAGGGTCTCTTTGAAGAGAAGAGGCTATTTTTCAACTTGAAACTCTTGATTGAAGTGTGATACACTAGTGTATGAGAGTTATGATGTTTAGATTCTAAGGTGGTCACGCCGATGTCGGCATTGGAAAGGTTGTTAGTAATTTTATTTTGTGAGTGATGACTTCCGAAGTCTCACATGTCAAATTAGGAGAACTCCATGTTGAGATGTCAAGGTGTGAATGTTGGGGTTATTTAGTTAGGGACCCATTATGTGGTTCCAACATACTACTCCTAATGTTAGAAATGTCGAGAAAGTAAGGTCGAATTAAAAGGGTGGAAATAACTCCCAGATATGCTTATAATGCTTATTTAATAACCAATTAATTAAATTTTATTCTTAACTAAGGAATCTACCTTATAGTTAATAATGTTTTCACAATGTTTGGTATCAGTCTAGGTGTGTAACATGCGAGGACATGCCACATTTTTATCAGTGTTTGGTTATTTTATCATTGCTTGGGAGAATTAAATGTGTTGAAACAATTTTTTTATCTCTATGAGGGCATTTTTTGGTCTGTATATTCTTAAACAATGCCAAACACAAGTTTCTTAGAGGGCTATGTAGAAATAACATGATGTGGAAAAATGGGGTAAGGTGGAAAGAAGAAAAGAGAATTCCCTGACTGTGGATAGCATAGAAACTAGAAGGGAGGATGATGTGAATATGAAGATAAGGTCACGTGGAAAGATAAAAAAGGATGAAAGAAAGTTTTGAAGAGGGAAAGATATAAAAGAGAAAGAAGAACTTAGATGACTAGACTTGAGAAAATTGGTAATAAAAATAGAGAGGAGAAGATAAAATAACAAGACTAAGCTCGAGTAAGAAGGAGAAAATAATTTGGAGCAAATGAAACTAGTTGCACTCTCGAGTAAAAAGACGATTTTCAAAATTTATCGAGGGAATTGAATTTAGTCATTGGTTAAGTCATAAACCATTGTAGATCCAAATCCTATGCTCTATCAAGGACCAAGAAGGATCAAATATCTTCTTAGGTATCCATTGATTTGATTCA
Source organism: Pseudotsuga menziesii (assembly GCA_001517045.1). Classification (NCBI taxonomy): domain Eukaryota; kingdom Viridiplantae; phylum Streptophyta; class Pinopsida; order Pinales; family Pinaceae; genus Pseudotsuga; species Pseudotsuga menziesii. Next base: position 131,187 of record LPNX010439196.1, read on the forward strand.
AACCAAAAGACACATCTTTTTATTTAGGGTCCACATATAATATTTAATATTATCTATGGCCCACATATAATATTTTTTATTATTTTTTATTTTGTTATGAACTAACATTACAACATTTCCCCATACATGGTTTTAAAACCATATGCAAGGCCCTCCTACAACCATGGGTTGTTTAAGAGGCCTTTCACATGGTCTTAAAACCATTTTCAAGGCCCTCCTAAACCATGTACAATAAAACTATGGGTTGTTTAGGAGGCCTTGAACATGGTTTTAAAACCATGTGCAAGGCCCTCCTAAACCATGTACAATAAAACGATGGGTTGCTTAGAAGGCCTTGCACATGGTTTTAAAACCATAAACCATGTGCATGGTTTTAAAACCATAGTTTTATGCACATGGTTTTAAACCATGTTTTTAAAACCATGCACATGGTTTATGGTTTTAAAACCATGTGCAAGGACAACATTTTTTATTATTTTGTTAAGTAAAAACATTACAACATCTCCCCCATATTGTGTTTTTTTCCTCACCAATATTTTTTTACCGATAATTAAATTTTTACTTTTTTATTGTTTTGTTAGGTAGGAAGATTACAACATCTCCCGCATATTAGGTTTTTTTTCTGGCCGACATTTATTTTGGCCTATAATTAAAAAAATATTTTTATTAATAAAAATAACGTTACATAACGTTACGTAACGTTACAAGATCTCCCCCATACTGGGCTATAGAGCACCTCTCGGCGCAATCAGCATGCTCAAAGTTCTTTGCAAGGAAAAAAATTGAAAGAAATTGAGTACTAAATTATAATTTATGATGAGAAAAGTCGATTAAGGCTTGTAGCTATAAATTTGTAAATTTTATATGAAAGAAATATATGGTCCGTTCTTCCTATAATTTAAATAAAAATCATTTGTGTCACAATTTCGGTGTTTAAATTGTATTACGTAAATCATTATTTTTTTTTAATTATGAGTTTAAGTGTAGCCCTTGTGGTTATCAGACACTACTATGCTCTATGTTATAAATATGTGGGTTATATTATGAATATGTGAGTTAGGTAAATCAAGCTTGAGAATTAAGGAGTGTTGTGTGCGATTGAACATCTACACATGACCGATACATCAATTATCATGGAAATTCCATGTACTTACAAGACTTTTAATTAAAAATTTGTTTTCACAAATCTATCAAAATTAAGGTTCAACCCAAACATCAGAAAACTATTTCTCAGAACAAAATGGTGGTTGTGGCAATTAACTTGAGTTACCATGCAACACAACCTTTCTGTTTTCCCCTTTTTACTTTTTCAAAACTTGCGACTTGATTTTCTACCAGCAGAATTTACTACGTAGAGTTATTGTGCTATGAGAGAGTTACTACGATGGAGTAACTGCGATGGACTCTTCACCTGTGAAGGAATTTTACTTTGGCTTCGACCGACTTTTACTGCGACATGAATTTGGTTGCCACCAACTCATGTGCGAATAAGTTTTCACTTCCGCACAATAACTTTATATTTCCTAGTCTAAGGACTTAGGAATATGAAAAACACTTTTTACTGCGATAACCTAGGATTAACTGTGACACAACTATATTGCGAATCACTCATAATATCATATAAGAAAATAATAAACAAGATTTGTGTCGAACCTCTGCGAGTAAAACTAGGAACTTTTACACAGTGAAATAATTATGGATTCTTGATGTCTTTCACTCACAGTAAATGTAAAAAACATTCACTCATGGTAAATATGGAGAATATGTGAAGCTATCTAAAACATTCATTCAACCATAAACTTAAGGATTTGTATTTCATGTGATGACATAACAAAACTTACAGCCATAATCACAAACTTGGTAAAAACATAGAAGCTTCAGCTTCAAACTCTTAAATGAGTTTTCCTTCTTCTTCTTCGCTGCACTTCTCTTCTCTGTTTCTTGTCTGTCTCCTTTTTTTTATTTACAAATTCATCCTTCATATAGAAAATTTCTGCCCACTATCCGACTTAATATTTAAAGACTGCAATTACCCTCTACCTAGAAACTTAGCTTCAACAACTAAATTCTATTCTCTTATATACGAGAAATCTAAACTATTTATGTTGTTAGACTCTATGGAACTTTATGACCTGCTATAGAATCTAAAAGAGTCAGCTGATTGGATTATGGATCAGCGATTGATTAATATTTCCAACATTTCCCCTTAATTATGAGCAGATCGTAATTTAAACAACAAAATATTATAAAATGTTTTCAGAGCAGAAAACATGCTCTATACATGATAGAGTTCACTATACAGAACTTTTCATTCCCAAATAACTTCGAAGATATTAAAATGTATCCCTTGCCAATGGTTTGGTAAAGATGTATGCAAGTTGATCTTCAAACCTACAAAATTCTAAACAAATTTATTTGTTATTCACCTGCTCCCTTATGAAATGATACCTTGTGTCAATGTGTTTGGTTTTCTTGTGAAACACATGATTCTTTGACAAGGAAATGTTTAAATTGTTATCATGAAAAATGGTTGTTGGTTCTTGCTGGTTCTATGACAGATCTTTTAACATTCTTCTCATCCAAACAACTTAGCATGCAGCGCCTGTAGCTGCGACATACTCTACTTCTATTGAAGATAGAGTTACTATGGGTTGTTTCTTCGAAGCCCATGAAACAACACCTGTACGAAAATGAAATGTGTAACCAGATGTGATTTTCCTGTCATCTATGTTTCCTCCATTGTCACTATTAGTATATCCTATGAGTTTAAAATTTTCAAAAGTTGAATACATTATGCCAAGATCTTTTGTACCACTTACATACCTTAGAATTCTTTTACCTTCTTTCTAATGTGAGTCTTTTGGTGATTCCGTGAATCTTGAGATTAGACTTACTCCATACATGATGTCCGGTCTTGTCACTGTTAAATACATAAGGCTTCCAACAAGACTTTTAAACAGTGTAGGATCTATAGTTGATCCATGATCATCTTTACTCAATTTTAAACCTATTATTACTGGTGTTCGGGTTGACTTGCAATTTGACATATTAATTTTTTTTTAAATTGTTCTTGCATACCTTGACTATGATATGAAAATTCCACTTTCAAATTGCTAGACTTCAATGCCCAGAAAGTACTTCATGAGCCCCAAATCAGTCATTTCAAACTCACTTTCCATGACTCTTCTAAATTCTTTTATGCCAAAATCACCAGTAAATATTAAATCATCCACATACAGGAAAACAATTAACATGTTACCTTGCTCGTTCACTTTGGTGCACAACGTTTGCTCACTTTCACTTTTGTGAAATCCATTCTCAATGAGATAGGAATCAATGTGACTGTATCAAGATCTTGGAGCTTGCTCTAAACTATAGAGTTCCTTCTCCAGTCTGTACACTTTGTGTTCTTGTATTGGAACTTCATAGCCGTGTGGTTGTTCCACATATACTTCTTCATCTAAATAACCATTCAGAAATGTCGACTTAACATCCATTTGATAAACATGCCATTTGCTTTGTGCATAATGGCCAAAAATAGTTCTTATTGTATCCATGCATGCAACTGGTGCGAGCGTTTCATTGAAATCTATGATGGGTTGTTGTGTGAACCCTCTTCCTACCATTCTTGCCTTGCGCTTCTACACATTTCCATCAGCATCTTGTTTGGTCTTATAAATCCATTTTCCACTAACTACATATTTATCTTTTGGTACATCAACGAGTTCCCATGCCTTTTTTTTCTCAATATATTCTATTTTTACATCCATGGCTTGTGCCCATACTTCTTCTTCAACATCTTCCTCAAATGCTAGTGGATCGTCTATTTGAGAAAATAATGCAAAGATAGAGAAGGAATTTTGTGTACCAGAATCATATATCTCACGCATACTTCTTGTCTTCACTGGATCTATTGATGTCAAACTGCTTGATGGAGTCTGTTGCCCTCTTGGTGTGCTTGTCGATGTAGCTTGAGTTGGGACTTGTGTCGATATTCCTTGTGCTGATCCATGTCACGGTGTCATTGGAGTCGACGGTGCTGCAACCTGTTTATTTACTTGTGTTTTTTGAACCACTTCTTCCATCATGTCTTTATGCTCAACATTCGATACAATCTTGACATTCTTCTCGATGGATTCATGGATTCATTCTCAACAAATTGAATGTCGTGACTAATAATTACTTTCCTTGCAAAAAGGTCATACAACTTGTATGCTTTTGTGTCTTCAGAATAACCAATAAAAATACATTTTTGTCCCTTCTTGTCTAATTTATTTCTTAGCTCATCTGGCACATGAGCATATGCAACACAACCAAAAAAATTTAAATGAGAAACACTATGATTCATACCTGTCCATGGTTCTTGAGGAATCTTGTTCTTCATGATATTTGTTGGACATAGATTCATAATGTATACGGAAGTTGTGACTGCTTCACACCAATATTCATTTGGAAAATGCTTGGCTACTATCATGTTGCATGCCATTTCCAGAATGGTTATTTACTTTCTCTCTGCGACACCATTTTGCTGAGGTGTATACAACACAGTGAATTGCTTCTATATGCCATGAGTTTTGCAAAAATTTAGAAATTTGTTTGAAACATATTCACCGCCTCTATCTGTTCTTAGGATTTTTGTGTGGTGTCCACTCTGGTTCTTCATGAGTGCATTGAACTGCTGAAGACAACTAAATGCATCAGATTTATGTTTCAAAAAATATTCCCATGTTTTTCTTGAGTAGTCATAAATAAAAGTAAGGAAATACTTGCAGCCACCAATGGATGTTGTCTACATTGGACCACAAATATCAAAGTTCACAATCTCAAGTGGTGTTCACACTCTATATGACTTTCCAACTAGAAAAGTCTCTCTATGCTGCTTGCCAAAAATGCAACCTTCACAAAATATTTCTGGTTTTTCAATAAATGGCAATCCTTTTACCATATTCTTTGTGTGCAACAACTTCACTCCACCAAAATTCAGATGTCCAAATTGAAAATTCCATAGCCAGGAATCATCCTGAACTTCTGTTTGAAATGCAGCGTAGAAATCAGCGTTGTGATTTTATTTCTTGTTGCAGTACATGACTTCTTCTGTAATTTCTTCCTTGAGTGCAACTTTTGTATTGTATGGAACTATCCTCAATGGAAATGAGTGATTGCTTGTCATTGGCACTCTTGCTATCAGGTGGTCGCTTGGACATACATATTTAATCACACAGTGATCATCTTCCATGTAAACTCTGTAACCTTTTTGTATCAGTTGTACAATACTCGGCAAATTATGTTTCATATCTTCTACATGGTAAACATCAGGCATATACTTATGCTCCCCCTGTTTGGTCAAAATACTAATAGTACATTTTCCTAAAATAGTGATTTGGACATTATTTCGAAGTCTAACATCAGTTTGAATTGAATTATCTAGATTGGAAAATAAATTTAAATTACCAGTCATATGATTGTTGTAGCCTGAATCCAAATAACATATGTCAAATGAACTTTCTTGGATGGTATTGCATTTAATTGGGGATGCACATGCCATCACCATTGTGCTCGATGAAATGCTGATGTTCCTTGACTGATTCTGTCTTTCCGTTCCTTTGTCATATTCCTTCTTCGTGCATTCATAAGCATAATGATGAAATTTTTTACAATAATGACATTGAGTCTTCAATTTATCAAACCTGTGACCACTTGGCTAACTTGTGTTCTGATTCTGTCCTCTACTAGCAACATTTGCAGGACTACTCCTACATCCTGCTATTGAGAAGTTTCTTCCTCCACCTATGAAATTATTTCTACCCTTGCCTCTTCCATGGCTTATAGATGATTGTGCTGTGAATGCACCTTTTAATTATGTTTGAGTTTTGCAAAGCCTATGTTCATGATTGATGAGTGAACCTTGCAGCTCATTAATAGTAAACATTTTCACTATGTGTTCTTCCAAGGTTACAACCATGTTTTCAAATCTTGGGGGAAGACTTCTGAGAATTTTCTCAACCACCCTTTGGTCTGTTATGGTTTCTCCATGATATTTCAGTTGATTTATCAAACCAACAACTTTGGTATAAAATGATTCTACCGACTCTGAATCTTTCATGGATAGAGATTAAAAATATCTTCTCAGAATTTGCAAATTTGAAGTCTTTTCCTTATCCAAACCTTGATAATTTGTCCCTAATGTGTCCCATGCCTACTTTGTGGTAATTGCTGCTACTACTCTTGGGAGTATGCTTTCATGCATGACTTGATGTATGTAGAACAAAGCTTTTCCATATTTCTTCCTCTGTTCCCTCAGGATATCTTTCTCAGCTTGTGAGAGATTATTATATGTAGCTTGATCTGCTGGTTTTGCAAAACCATTCTGGATAATATCCCAAACATCATGCACACATCTTAACATCTAAACAAATCCTTCATTAATGCAATCAGAGAGAGATCGAAACATCGAGCTATAAAAAAGCATTAATGCAGTTTCCGCTCTTCCTTAAAAGCCTTCATTGTCAGGACCAATAATCATAATTCTTTCCTGTAAAAATCGGAGTTTGTAAACTCGACATATTTGAACCAGAAGTAGAAGCCATTTTATTTTTAACTTTCCTTAGAAAATTACTTTTTCCCCTTTAGGACAATATTTTTTTCCTAAAATAGCTCTGATTGTGAGAAAATGGTGGCCACAACAATTAACTTGAGTTACCACGCAACAAAACCTTTATGTTATCTCCTTTTTAGTTTTTCAAAACTTGCAACTCGATTTTCTTGCGACAGAATTTACTGTGCGAAGAAATTATTGTGCAAAGTTACTATGCCATGAGAGAGTTACTACGATGGAATCTTCACCTGGGAAGGACTTTTACTTTGGATTTGATCGACTTTTACTGCAACATGAATTTGGTTCCGACCAACTCATGTGCAAACAAGTTTTCACTTCCACGCAATAACTTTATATTTCATAGTCTATGGACTTAGGAATATGAAAAACACTTTTTACTATGATAACCTAGGATTAACTATGACACAACTATATTGTGAATCACTCACAATATCATATAAGAAAATAATAAACAATATTTGTGTTGAACCTCTGCGGGTAAAACTCGGAACTTGCACGTAAAACTAGGAACTTTTACACAGCGAAATAATTATGGATTCTTGATGTCTTTCACTCATAGTAAATGTAAACAACATTTAGTCATGGTAAATATGGAGAAGATGTGCAGCTATCGAAAACATTCATTCAACCATAAACTTAAGTATTTGTATTTCATGTGATGGCATAACAAAACTTACAGCCATAAATACAAACTTGGTAAAAACATAGAACCTTCAACTTCAAACTCTTCAATGAGTTTTCCTTTTTCTTCTTAGTCACATTTCTCTTCTCTGTTGCTTGTCTGTCTCCTTTTTTTTTATTTACAAATTCATCCTTCATATAGAAAATTTCTTCCGACTATTCCACTTAATATTCAAAGACTGCAATTACTCTCTACCTAGAAACTTAGCTTCAACAACTAAATTCTATTGTCTTATATACAAGAAATCTGAACTATTTATGTTGTTAGACTCTCTGGCACTTTTTGACCTGGTACAGAATCTAACAGAGTCAGCTGATTGGATTATGGATCAGCGAGTGATTAATATTTCCAACACTCCCCCTTAATTATGAGTAGATCATAATTTTAAAAAAAAAAATATTATAAAATGTTTTCAGAGTAGAAAACATGCTCCATTCATGACATAGTTCACTGTACAGAACTTTTCATTCCCAAATAACTTCGAAGATACTAAAATGTATCCTTTGCCAATGGTTTGGTAAAGATGTCTGCAAGTTGATCTTCAGACCTGCAAAATTCTAAACAAATTTCTTTATTATTCACCCGCTCCCTTATGAAATGATACCTTGTGTCAATGTGTTTGGTTTTCTTGTAAAACACATGATTCTTTGACAAGGCAACATCTAAATTGTTATCACAGAAAATGGTTGTTGGTTCTTGCTGGTTATATGACAGATATTTTAACATTCTTCTCATCCAAACAACTTGGGATGTAGCGCCTATAGCTGTAACATACTCTACTTCTGTTGAAGATAGATTTACTATGGGTTGTTTCTTCGAAACCCCTGAAGCAACACCTGTACCAAAATGAAATGTGTACCCAGATGTGATTTTATTGTCATCTATGTTGCCTCCATTGTCACTATTAAAATATCCTATGAGTTTAAAATTTTCTAAAGTTGAATACATTATGCCAATATCTTTTGTACCACTTACATACGTTAGAATTCTTTTACTTGCTTGCTAATGTGAGTCTTTCGGTGATTCCATAAATCTTGAGATCAGACTTATTCCATACATGATGTCTAGTCTTGTCACTATTAAATACATAAGGCTTCCAACAATCCTTTCAAACAGTGGAGGATCTATAGTTGATCCATGATCATCTTTACTCAATTTTAAACCTATTATTATTGGTGTTCGGGCTGATTTGCAATTTGACATATTAAATCTTTTTAAAATTGTGCTTGCATACTTAGACTATGATATGAAAATACCACTTTCAAATAGTTGGACTTCAATGCCTAGAAAGAACTTCATGAGCCCCAAATTAGTCATTTCAAATTCACTTTTCATGACTCTTCTAAATTCTTTTTTGCCAAAATCACCAGTAAATATTAAATCATCCACATACAGGAAAACAATTAACACGTTACCTTGCTCATTAACTTTGGTGCACAACATTTGCTCACTTTCACTTTTGTGAAATCCATTCTCAATGAGATAGGAATCAAGGCGACTATATCAAGCTCTGGAGCTTGCTTTAAACTATAGAGCACGTTCTCTAGTTTGTACACTTTGTGTTCTTTTCTTGGAACTTCATAGCCTTGTGGTTGTTCCACATATACTTCTTCATCTAAATAACCATTCATAAATGTTGACTTAATTTCCATTTGATAAACATGCCATTTGCTCTATGCGACAATGGCCAAAATAGTTCTGATTGTATCTATGCATGCAACTAGTGTGAACGTTTCACTGAAATCTATGACGGGTTTTTGTGTGAACCCTCTTCCTACCATTCTTTCCTTGTGCTTCTCCACATTTCGATCAGCATCTTGTTTGGTCTTATAAATCCATATTCCACTAACTACATATTTATCTTTTGGTACATCAACCGGTTCCCATGTCTGTTTTTTCTCAATACATTGTATTTCTTCATCCATGTCTTGTGCCGATAATTCTTCTTCAACATCTTCCTCAAATGTTACTGGATCGTCTATTTGAGAAAATAATGCAAAGACACAGAAGGAATTTTGTGTACCGGATTCATATATCTCACGCAAACGTCTTGTCTTCACTGGATCTATTGATGTCAAACTGCTTGATGGAGTCTGTTGTCCTCTTGGTGTGCTTGTCGGTGTACCTCGAACTGGGACTTGTGTCGATATTCCTTGTGCTGATCCATGTCACGGTGTCATTGGAGTCGACGGTTATACGACCAATTTATTTACTTGTGTTGTTTGAACCACTTCTTCCATCATGTCTTCATGCTCAACATTCGACACAATCTTGACATTCTTCTCGACGGTTCCATCCCATGATTGATTCTCAACAAATTGAATGTCATGACTAATAATTACTTTCCTTGGGACAGCGTCATACAACTTGTATGCTTTTGTGTCTTTAGAATAAACAATAAAAATACATTTTTGTCCCTTCTTGTCTAATTTATTTCTTACCTCATCTGGCACATGAGCATATGCGACACAACCAAAAAAATTTAAATGAGAAACACTATGATTCATACCTATCCATGGTTCTTGAGGAATCTTGTTCTTCTTGATCTTTGTTGGACATCGATTCATAATGTTTATGGAAGTTGTGACTGCTTCACACCAATATTCATTTGGAAAATGCTTGGATGCTATCGTGCTGCATGCCATTTCCATAATGGTTATTTACTTAATCTCTGCGACACCATTTTGTTGAGGTGTATACCATGCAATGAATTGCTTCTGTATGCCATGAGTTTTGCAGAAATTTAGAAATTCGTTTGAAACATATTCACTGCCTCTATCTATTCTTAGGATTTTTGTGTGGTGTCCACTTTGGTTCTTCATGAGTGCGTTGAACTGCTGCAGACAACTAAATGCATCAGATTTATGTTTCAAAAAATATTCCCATGTTTTTCTTGAGTAGTCATAAATAAAAGTAAGGAAATACTTGTAGGCACCAATGGACGTTGTCTGCATTGGACCACAAATATCAAAGTGCACAATCTCAAGTGGTGTGGACACTCTATATGACTTTCCCACTTGAAAAGTCTCTCTATGCTGCTTGCCAAAAATGCAACCTTCAAAAAATATTTCTGGTTTTTTAATAAATGTCAATCCTTTTACAATATTCTTTGTGTGCAACAACTTCAGTCTGCCAAAATTCAGATGTCTAAATTTCAAATTCCATAGCCAGGAATCATCCTGAACTTCTATTTGAAATGCAGCTTGAAAATCAGCACTGTCATTTTATTTCTTGTCACAGTACGCGACTTCTTCTTTACTTTCTACCTTGAATGCAACTTTTGTATTGTGTGGAACTATCCTCAATGGAAACAAATGATTGCTTGTCATTGGCACTCATGCTATCAGCTGGTCGCTTGGACATACATCTTTAATCACACAGTGATTATCTTCCATGTAAACTATGTAACCTTTTTGTATCAGTTGTACAGTAATCAACAAATTATTTTTCATACCTTCTACATGGTAAACATCAGGCATATACTTATGCTCCCCTTTTTTGGTTAAAATACTAACAATACCTTTCCCCAAAACAACGACTTGGACATTATTTCGAAGTGTAACATCAGTTTGAATTGAATTATCTAGACTGGAAAATAAATTTAAATTACCAGTCATATGATTGTTGCAGCTTGAATCCAAATAACATATGTTAGACGAACTTTGTTGGATGGTATTTCATTTAATTGGGGATGCGCATTCCATCACCATTGTGCTCGGTGAAATGCTGGTGTTCGTCAACTGATTATGGCTTTCTGTTCCTTGGTCATACTGCTTCTTCCTGCACTCATATGCATAATGATCAATTTTTTTACAATAATGACATTGAATATTTGATTTATCAAACCTGTGACCACTTGGATAACGTGTGTTCTGATTCTGTCCTCTACTAGCAACATATGTAGGACTACTGCTACGTCCTCCTCTTGAGAAGTTTCTTCCTCCGCCTCTGAAATTATTTCTACCCTTGCCTCTTCCATGGCTTATAGATGATTGTGCTACGAATGGACCTTTTAATTATGTTTGAGTTTTGCTGAGCCTATGTTCATGATTGATGAGTGAACCTTGCATCTCATCAATAATAAAAATTTTCATGTCTATGTGTTCTTCCAATGTTACAACCATGTTTTCAAATGTTGGGGAAAGACTTCTGAGAATTTTCTCAACCACCCATTGGTCTGTTATGGTTTCTCCATGAGATTTCAGTTGATTTATCAAACCAACAACTTTGGTATAAAATGATTCTACTGACTCTGAATCTTTCAAGGATAGAGACTCAAAATATCTTCTCAGAATTTGCAGATTTGAAGTCTTTACCTTATCCAAACCTTGATAATTTGTCCCTAATGTGTCCCATGCGTGCTTTGCGGTAGTTGCTGTTGCTACTCTTGGGAGTATGCTTTCATGCATGACTTGATGTATGTAGAACAAATATTTTCCATCTTTCTTCCTCTGTTCCCTCAGGATATCTTTCTCAGCTTGTGAGAGATTATTATATGTAGCTTGATCTGCTGGTTTTGCAAAACCATTTTGAACAATATCCCAAAACATCTTGCACACATCTTGACATCTAAACAAATCCTTCATTGTGAGAGACCAATAATCATAATTCTTTCTTGTAAAAATTGGAGTTTGTAAACTCGACATATTTGAACCGGAAGTAGAAGCCATTTGATTTTTAACTTTCCTTAGAAAATTACTTTTTGCATTTTAGGACAAGATTTTTTTCCTAAACTAGCTCTGATACCAGATATTGCGAGAAAATGGCGGCCACAGCAATTAACTTGAGTTACCACGCATTAAAACCTTTCTGTTTTTTCCTTTTTACTTTTTCAAAACTTGCGGCTCGATTTTCTTGCAGCGGAATTTACTGCACGAAGAAATTATTGTGCAGAGTTACTATGCCGCGAGAGAGTTACTGCGATGGAATATTCACCTGCGAAGGAATTTTACTTTGGCTTTGACCGACTTTTACTGCAACATGAATTTGGTTCCGACCAACTCATGTGCGAACAAGTTTTCACTTTCATGGAATAACTTTATATTTCCTAGTCTAAGGACTTAGGAATATGAAAAACACTTTTTACTGCGATTACCTAGGATTAATTACGACAAAAATATATTTCGAATCACTCAAAATATCATATAAGAAAATAATAAACAAGATTTGTGTCGAACCTCTGCGCGTAAAACTAGGAACTTTTACACAGTGAAATAATTAAGGATTCTTGATGTCTTTCACTCACACTAAATGTAAACAACATTCACTCATGGTAAATATTGAGATGTGTGGCTATCTAAAACATTCATTCAACCATAAACTTAAGGATTTGTATTTCATGTGACGACATAACAAAACTTACAGCCATAAATACAAACTTGGTAAAAACACAGAATCTTGAGCTTCAAACTCTTCAGTGAGTTTCCCTTCTTCTTCTTCGCCGCACTTCTCTTCTTTGTTGCTTGTTTGTCTCCTTTTTTTATTTACAAATTTATCCTTCATATAGAAAATATATGTCAACTAGCTAACTTAACATTTAAAGACTGCAATTACTCTCTACCTAGAAACTTAGCTTCAACAGCTAAATTCTACTATCTTATATACGAGAAATATGAACTCGTTATCTTGTCAAACTCTCTTGTACCTTCTGACCTGCTAGAGACTCTAACATAGTCGGCTAATTGGATTATGTATCAATGAGCGATTAATATTTCCAACACTATTAACATCGCACTGACAATCTTTGACATATTTAAGAGTTAATCGTCGTGATAAATATTAAAAGACAAAAGCTTCGACGTCATTTTTACAACAATTTTCAATAGATAATGCCCCAAACTTCATCATGAGATACTGACATTTCTTATACAAATCCAGAAAACATAGTCATGTACATTCTCATTGCAAAAAAAAAATTACGAACAAATCTTTCCAAAAAAAAGAAGAAAAAAGACTTAAATTACAAAACCTAGAGTCACAAAAATGCCCATTGTGAACACAAACAATCAAAACGACATCCTAACGTAGCATACCAGAGCATCACAGTCGGTACGAGAGGCAAAACAAAGTTCCCTCAAAATGGCAGTGATCAACAAGGAGGATGCACTTTCAAGAATCTTTTTCACTACATATCTAAGCTCTAGTATATTGAGTTTGGTGTAGTTTGAGAATTTGTGAGCTCATGCTTCTTTCTATTATATATATATGAGAAAATAAGATAGAAACATATGATTTGCAAAGATAAGAGAACAGTTACAAATAGATGTCCATATCAAAGAACATGATTTTTTCTTTCTCATATGTATTTGAATTAGACCTGAGCAGCCACCCAAATATGTAAATATGACTTCCTGGTTGACGTCGTAAAAACTAGTCTGTGACCACACTCCACTTTAAGCCATATCAAGACCCTTAAAATCCTTGAAAACTTTGAACAAGATAAAATTCAAACAAAAACAGGATGCTCATGGAAATCTTGTATCTAAATGTCCAAGAACCCATTAAAGGCGGCCATAAGCATGAATTCTATGAAAATCATGTGAACACGATCTAGATCTTCCTAGAACTGAATGTACCTGACTCCTAACTTAGCTTGACTAGTCATTAACTAAACTGAACTGACCTTGGTTGGTTTTGGCACTCCAAGTGGCTCCTAAATTTTAGGCATTGGTCTAGGAGGCTCCTAAACTGATCCAATCAAGTGCAATCACTGGCAATGAGCCTCAATTAGTGTTCCCCACACTTTAGTAACTGAAACATGTGCCCCAATTAGGCCAAGTTGACCCAATGGTGTTAATGACTATAAATAGACTGGATGGACTCTCGATTTAAACATATGACCAAATTTGGACAAGGGAGGATTAATAATCCTAACATAAGTCTCCTGCCAAAAACTCCAGCACACCAAGGAGTAGGAGAAGAAAGAGAAGGGCTATATCCCCAGCAACAGCGGAACAACCTCCCTCCTCTTCCAAAGCCAGGAAGGTAAAAAGGAACTTGGATTTCAGTGAGAACGGCCAGGAAGTTGCAGCACACAGTGAGAACATTTTATACTTGCCCTACATAGATTCCGAAGAGGAGAAAGAGGAAAGTGTAGACCTAGCTCTGCAGATTGTAGTAGTGACTGAAGAACTACCATCCCCTACACCAAAAGAGAAACAACAACTAGCAGAGAAGGCCTCCTCCCGCAATCCCAAAACTCAAAGGATAAATCTATTGCTGAGGCAAGTGTATGAGATGTATATTTTGGAAAGGGAAATAAAGAAAAATAATGTTGCAGTGACGAGTAGGAACAAGATGCTGCATAAGTCTTACCTAGAGTAGAAAGAAAGATATATTTTCCTAAGAAGATTGAACACAAGGTACCTAAAAGAAAATACTAGATTGTACAAGATGATTAGGATCCAAAGACTACAGCTAAAGGAGGCCAAGGAAAACCCTAGAAGCCACCACACATTGGAAACCCTAGATGAAGTTACAGTTAGCCTTAAGCCCCCAAAAACAAGCCAGGCTACTGTAAACCCTCCTAGAACAGAGCCTGTTGAAGGAGAAAGCTGAGTAGACAGACCTATAAGAACATTTTTTGAAGAAACCTAATATTTTTTTAAAAACAGGTCTTTCAATGGCTTAGGAAGACACTAGGGCAGTTCTTTAGCCACCGAAAGTGCCACTTTCAGCAGCTAATGGTCCCAATAGTATGGCCTCTTAACCATCGAAAGTAGACAGAGGCTTAAGATTAAATTTTGGCATGCAAGACCAATTTTGGGCAAATATAGATGGCTCAGGGACAAAGTTTGAAGATGAAGGATGTGGAGAAAAGCATCAGGAAATGTTTGTTTCAGTTTTATTATGACATAACAACAAAAAAGGTCACCAACACCTAGATTTCAAACGAAAATAGTGACCTAACTAGGAGAGGGCCAGTAGCAGTGATTTCTAGCAGTTACCTTAGTTATCTGAAGCTCCGTATAGTGAACTAATTCTACAATTAGTTAGACAAGTAGTTAATTAGGGTTTTTTAACCTAATTTGCAAAAAACAATTATTTTGTTTATTTTTGTTAAAACAGATCCAAGTTTTCAGGATCTGAGTATTTTGTAAAGGCTTTAAAGCCTAAGACTTATTTTATTGAAAGGGTTTGACTTTGGGGACTTGTAGAGCATACTATTGTCAGCTTCTCATTTTGCTCATGATTTAATATAAACTATTTTGTTATCATTTGTTCAGCTTCCATTTCTGTCTTTTCTGTGCTTATGCTTGAATGTGTTATTCAAGTTATATTCAAGTTAATTAGTGACTGATAGTTGTCACCCTATTGACTAGTGAAATCGAACCTGCTTAGAACTTGTTGTTTCTAAGATTGCGCGTGGTCTCCAATAATCTAAGTTTGACTTGTCCAGAGTATTCAAATCTATCCATTCAAGAATGGTAAACTTGCGGAATTCAATTGCACGATTATGAGTGCCGACCTGAATGAACTAAAAATTAGGTAATTACGAACTCAAATCCACACTTCCTAATTGAATTCAAAATCTTTCCATTCCTACCCATTCCAATCAGTTTTAAACAGAACATTTACAACAAATAAGGATCCATTTCCTTTACATAGATGAAAACTAACTCTTCAAACTCATTATAGAACAAATTCATTAGCTATCTCTTCAAACTCAGTGTAGAACAAATTCATCACTTAAATGATGAGATGAACAACAAAACGATTTAGTGACCTGCTATATTCTAGTAGATAACTAGAGT
This sequence comes from Pseudotsuga menziesii, assembly GCA_001517045.1. Lineage (NCBI taxonomy): Eukaryota > Viridiplantae > Streptophyta > Pinopsida > Pinales > Pinaceae > Pseudotsuga > Pseudotsuga menziesii. The sequence goes on from LPNX010439196.1 coordinate 147,238, forward strand.
ATGGGGTTCAACCAGAGAAACGCCTACGGTCTTAGTCCTACTATACTCAATCTACCTGCCCCAGTGCAGATTAAAAGGGAGTTAGGGAAAGGAAGCCCAAACTATTAAAGGGTGCACCTCTCTATTATTCGATCCAAGCAATAGTTTTGAAGGTCTCAATACCCTACTTTATTAGACTACAGAATGAAAAGATAATTCGATTGAACTAACTTTGAAAGATAGTCAATCATACAGAGTAAAGGATAGGTGGAAAGATAAAACTGAAAAAGGAGAATCCTAACAACTACAGTCAGGAATTTGCACAAATAACCAGGGGGTTGTTGTTGGCGTTTTGTAACACGGAAATTCCTCTTCTTTCAATGTTGGCTAACCAGTATTAGATACACCTTTAGGGTACCATTCCAGGTTTATATAAATGAAAGTACCTCACTTGGCTATGGGGTGTTCCTAAATATGGTGTGGTGTTCATGAAAATGGGGTGCTCAGCCACGTCATATGTATCACAGGTTTGGTTCAGTAAATGCTCACGGAAATTGAATGCTTTGGCCCACACGATCCGGCTATCATGCTTTTTGCATCGTAGTTCAAAAAAAAAAATAATCATGGTATGGTGTTCATGAAAATTGTGTGCTCAGCGAGATGATATGTATGACAGGTTTGGTTCACTAAAGGAGTTGTCTAAAGAGGGGACTTTTGGACCTTTTTTCCTGCTAGGTTTTACTAGTTTTTTGTTCACCAATCTTTATCGAATTTTCAAAATGTTCAAAAACATTGCTACAACCTAAAGAGTGCGGTTGTTTGGGGTTTGCCTGTCACCTGAATTCATTTTTAAACTTAAAATTACTCAACAAACAACAGAAATTACAGATTTTGTAAATTAAATTCACCAAATTCCGACAAAAACATCAACCTAAAAGTCAAAAAGTCCTCTAGTTAGACAGCTCCTTCAGTAAATGGCCACGTAAATGGAATGCTTTGGCCCACACGATCCGGCTATCTTGATTTTGGCATCTTTGAGTTAAAAAAATAAAGCACATATGATTAATCTTGAAAGCAGATTATAATTTCTTTATAACATTCACAAATATTTTTATTATGTTCCTGAATCGGGAAGAGTGTTATCACAAACAGATTCTATATATATTAAATTTATCAGTTCATATAGTGAATGACATAAACATTTGAACCAAATTCCATCGACATTAAATGATTGCAAAAAAGTTTAACTAAAACTAAAATATTATTAATTTATTATTTTCCTGAATCGGGAGTGTTATCACAAACAGATTCTATATATTCTAAATTTATCAGTTCATAGAGTGAATGCAATAAACATTTGAACAAAATTCCATCGACCTTAAATGACTGCAAAAATGTTCAACTAAAACTAAAATATTATTAATTTTCTAAAGTAACATTTAATGAAGTTGAATTTTACATTTTATAAATAAGTAAATTTAATTAACGACAACTAACAACTACATTAATAAAATATTATTAATTTGGTAAGCTAACATTTAATTAAGTTGAATCTTACATTTTATAAATAAATAAATTTAATTAACGACAACTAACAACTACATTAATAAAATGTGTCAAATGAATATATATAAAACATCAATAGTAGCTTTGCAGTCATCTTTTGTGATCATATACTTGGGTATGTATATAGATTTGTTGCATATTCCATTTTTACTATGCATATTCATATTAAAATTAGTCTGTCTTCAAGATTGCAAAATTATGTTATTTTGAAAATTATCTTGTAAAAGTATATATTTTGTAAAATATTTTAGTTTCTTAAGTTTTAAAGAAAATTGATAATATATATCAAACCAACTTCATTCATTGTTTTCCTAAGATGTAGATTTTGTACATTTAAAACTTTCATAATACATACTAAACGAACTTCATTCATTGTTTTCTTAAGCTGCAGATTTTGCACTTTTAAAACTTTATTTTCAAATCTGGTTTTGATGACTTGACTTGATATTTCAATTTTAAAATTTAAAATGCCATATGATTATATAAGTAAGTCACGGTTTGATTATTTATTTCCTTGAAATTGTGATTTAATTTTTATTCTTAGCTTAAACATATCTAATTACTTTCTTATTTGTTAAAATTATGGTTAAGTATTATTTATGTTTTAAAAGTTGTAATTAGTTTGACCATATCCCTAACTCCTTTAATGTGTTTGGTCTAGTTAGCAAACTACTCTAAAATTCTTGAGATAATGCATTCTAGGTTGTTCATAGATCAAAATTGTTCATTACGCTAAACAATAAATATAAGGCTTATTGATATATAAAGATGATTTCAATGGCTTCAGAAAATACAATGTTTCAAGATGGTTGCAACAGTTGGGTTTTCAAATATCATTGATCTAGAAAAATGTGTCCTATTTGTATATGACCTCTGTTACAAATAGAGCTTTACGAAGGGGTCAGACATAACAACAGTTTAGACAAAATACAAAAACAATATTTTTTTATCTAAAAGATATTATATCCAAAATGTCACTTTTGTAAAAGAAAACAATGAAGCGAACAAAAGCACTATGAGAAGATTGCATACCTTCTCATTATTATACCGAGAATAAATCGAAAATACAAATGACAATACTATGGGTGTATACCATAGGTTGGAAAATACCATGGGTCACCTAACTGACCAACTAAGTACAGGTGAGATCACATTTTCCAACACACCCCCTTCATCTCAACTCATAGTACATCTTCAGCATTATCTATGCCTATGTGCGCTCTCTAAAATACAAATGTAGATGTTCCCAATGGTTTGGTGAACATGTCATCCAACTGCTCCTTAGAGCCACAAAATAGAAAAGAAATTTGTCCATTATTGACTAACTCATGAATGAAATGATAGCGAGTGTCAATGTGTTTACTTTTCTATGAAATACATTATGTTTGGATAATTGTATTGAAGAGTTGTTAAAATAGAAAATAGAAGTAGGATAATTTTCAGTGTGCCCCATATCCTTTAAAAGTCTTCTTATCCAAACTCCATGGCATGTTGTTGTGGTGGATGCTACATATATTACGTTTGTTGATGACATGCTGACAATGGGTTGTCTCTGAGATTCCCATGAGATCAGATTTGTACCCAAATGGAAATCATAACCATATGTGCTTTTCCTATCACCAATACTACGTGAAAAATCAATGTCGATGTTCCCTTTGAGAGTATTGCGTGATGTATGAGTCTACTAGAGGCCATATCCAAGGGTGGCTGCAACATATCTGAGAATTATTCTTCCAACTTTCCAATGAGAGTCTTTGGGAGTCTCCATAAATATGAAAATAAAACTGACACCATACATTAAATCAAGTCTAGTTCCAGTCAAGTACATTAAAGTGCATATAATTTGTTCATAGAGTGTGGCATTTAATCAGGGTCCATTATCATTATTGGCTATCTTGGCGCGGAGAGCAATGTGGGTTTTTGCTAGTTTAAATTTATCCATTATGAATCTCTGCAAAATATCAGTAGCATACTTATGCTCGAAAATAGAAATACCTTCATCAGATTGAGTAACTTCCATACCAAGGAAGTACTTAATGAGTCCTAGATTAGTCATTTCAAATTCCTTTTTCATGACTATCATGAAATCTTAGAGCATCATATTTCCAGTGTAAATCATGTCATCAACATAAAGACATACCATCAAAATGTTAGCTTTCTCTTCTTTGACATAAAGAGTTGGATCATAGCTGCTTCTGCTCAAACCATTGTTGATGCAGAAGAAGTCAATCCTACTGTACCAAGTTGATGGAGCTTTTTTTAGACCATACAATGCCTTTTTCAGATTAAAGACATTATCTTCATGAAATTTGACAATATAACCAAGTGGTTGGTCTACATAAAATTATTATTCAAGAATACCATTAACAAAGGCCGATTTCACATCCATTTGATACATATGCCATTAATTTTGTGTTGAAATGGAAAGTACAGCTGTGATGGTATACGTCCTTTCTATAGGATAAAAGATTTCATCATAATCTACAGCATACTTCTGTGCATATGCTCTGGCATCCAACCTTTCCTTGTGCTTTTCAAGTTCTTCTTTTTCATTCAATTTGGTCTTATAGACCCATTTGACTCCAATATTCATTTTTTCTGCACGAATGTCAATAAGATCCCAAGTCTGGTTTATCTCTATTGCATCAATATCTTCATTTATGAATTTTACCCACTGTGCATCCTTCACTACTTCATTAAAATATGTGGGATAACAAGATAATAGAGAATACTAAAGTTTCTCATCAAGAACTTGAGTCTATTCATATAACTCTTTCAAGATCCTGGTTTTCTTATGTTGTGGTGGACGCTCTGATGTTGTTTCTTCTTGTTGAAATATTGTAACTTCGAAGAATATTCTATATGTATCTTTTGTGGTCCCTGATGGTCCTACCAAGAGAACCACTTGTATTACTTTGTACCCCGATGCTTCTAATCGGAAGAACTAATAAGAGTCATGAGGTAGTCCCCTCTAATTGTAAAGGTGGGTCATTAGCACCCCAGTGTGGTTACTTGAGCCTACATGTGTAACTCGATCCTACATGATTTAAGTCAAGCATACATGTCGAATGAGTTAGTTAAAGTGAACGGATGAATATAAATAGAGGTGTGGTGCTCCTCATTTGAGACACACACTCTCACTTGTATAGTGCATTAATGGAGAAGAGAAGTAGCTGGAGAAGGAGGAGGATTAGGATTTGATCTCCTTGCTGGTTTTATCTTTTATCTTTTTGGGGCATCTATATTGAGGAATATTTTGCTAGGTTTTTCCCTTTAGGGTTTTCCTAGGATAAATCTTTGTGTTCCTTTTGTATGGTTCTGCTTGTCTATCTTTTAGTGATCCTGTTTATATACTTTTGTTATGAAAATGAAATGAAATACTAATGTCTTAGCTAAGCATATGAAAAGTTAACATGGTATGAGAGCCAACCTGAAAAGAAGACATTGTCCAGCTACAGAATATAGGGATTCTTACTTTTTGTTCCTCTCTCCACAACCGATTAGCAAAAGAAGGCTAGGCCGAATCTCCATTGAAGGGCGCATCTTTCTGTCGAAGCGGAATTCGATTCCGAGCATTTTCAGTTTTTCAGTGTGGGAAATTAGGGCTTCTTGCAGAAGAAGAATTTTTGAGTGAGCCCAGCATAGGATTTCTCTCCTCATAAAAATCGAAGTTTAGATACCTGGATCAAGATTTTTGGTTGCGTGAAACTCTCGGAACATCAAACCCTAGTTTGACCCGTAGCTAGAAAAAACCTAAATACTAAAACTACTACGTTTTGGTATATTCGATATATCCCAACATTGGAGAAGGCTCAGGAGCTGAAAATTGTAAAGAGTGAAGATAAAATCCTGGTTAACACTGTGTCCAAAATTCTGCCTCGGATTCTTTACATTATAGGATATATGATCCCTCCAAGTTAGGGTTCTACCCTCTTCCAGAATTCATCCCTAAAAAGGACACCTAGGAACAATTGCTATAGCTTGGGGTATAGAGGTTCAAATGGAATTCCTGAAGATGTTCCAGAAATAGCACGGACTTTAATTTCTGTGGTCTGAATTTCAGATCCTGAAGATGAAGCAGTGACACGTGGCATGCCATACAACTTCACTATTCTGAACAGTCATGTAACAAGTCACCTTGGGAAAATGATCATAAATCCCACTTGGTGAAACCAATTCTGATGGAAACTATGGTGTTGGATCAGGAACATGCGACGTTACCTCAGTGAAAACTTTCAAACATAGAGGAGCAACAATTTTGGAGAGATCACAGAAACAGTAACAGGCATTTCTGCAGAAGAAATTGGAAAACTAGGGATTCCTATTTCGAGAGCTTCCCTCCATTGTTTTTATAAAAGGACTACATTGGATAGCTCCATTTGAAGAGATCTATATTTCTATCCAATCATATATGAAAGATTCCAAGTTTTGAAAATTAGGGTTTCTCTAACAAGCCCTAGATCAGCGAGCTCCGGAAGTAGGACGGACAGCTCAAATCGGTAAGATCTAATCTTTTGCTATTTGCATTTGAGGTTCTCATTTCAAAGTGATCTATCACATCAGCTTGATGATAAGCTTGGTGAATTTAAAAACTTCCAAGCATGGAAGTATTTGATCTCTCTGAAGAAAATGAATTGGACACCTACATGAGTAGAGAGTTTCTAGTTCTAGAGGGAGATGAGCCTCAAAGCCTTACATAAGAAGAACTTGATCAAGGCCAAGAAGATCATTGTTGATTCAATCATGGATCAACTTGTACCACAAGTGTCTTCCCTAAAGAAACTGAAGATGTTTGATTCCTTGATCAAGCTATTTGAAGATAAGAAGATAATTTAGAAGATGACAGTTGAAGAATGTGAAGATCCAAAATGCATAACATCTTGAAGTGGTAGAAGAAGAAGCAGAGAATGTAGAAGTGGTGATAGCCACCTTGAATGGCCTCCCATGATCATGCAAAGAATGTATGCTAGAATGAAGTGATTACTTTCAACTCGACTCATAATAAGAGAAGAAGAAGATGAAGATCAAGCTCTCACCATTCAAAGAAGATCCCTCACGCGATGAGGAATATGAAGAACTCAATTCTTGAAGAACCTCTTATTCATCTTATCATTTGGATAAGAAATGATGATTTCATGAATGGAGAAGATGATAAAGCCAAATGATCAAGATGGATTCTACCCGTGAAACAAATAAAAGATAAGTATTCAATTGGCATTTCATGATATTCTTTTGTTATACATTTGATTATATTCAGTTGATGTGTTATGCATGATAGATTGTTTGCATTAATGACTGTATACTACTAATATGCATGTGATGGGTACGTAGCTCATGGTGCTATACAACTCTTTATTGCTACTTATTTAGAATGAAACCTCCTTGCTGACATATTGCATTAGTGCACAATCTCAATAATGTCATGATAGAAATGGAAGACATCTAGAAAGTTTCTATGAGATATGGATGAATGTTGTATTGGCTAAACAGTTGCATGATGCATAAGAATTTGTCGTTATGCATATGTTTTATGAAATAGTTCTAACCATGCAACTGGTGCAATTGAATTGTAGGAAAGGTCCTATACAACCTCCTAAAAGAAGGATGAGACTTGTTCCGAAGAACAAGTGATGACAATTCAATAAACATGAATCTGAAGCTCCCAGGGTTAGAGACACCATGACAAAAGAAAGAGCTTTAGAGAGCGGTAGATCTACCTCGAAGGATGAAGACAACCATGGGTATGAGAGATAACTCAAATTGAAGAAAATAATGCTATGAACGAAGCTATGATCAAAGAATAACAGTTGATCATGGGGAATGATGTATATGATATGATTTTGAGACATAAAGGGAAGTACGTAGTATCTTCCATATGGATCAACAAGAACGAGTGTACAAAGAAAGGATCGTGATTTGCCTCAGAAATAATAGACTATGACATGACATACTCTATTGACCAGTATATATCAAGCATAGAATAACCTGTACAGAATGAAGAAGGAAGATAATACTCCACTTCAGGGGGAGTGACTACAGAAGATATCTGAGTTCGACATGGTACGACATGATGGAAAACTTCTTGATGGATCGAGACTTTACCAAGAGTAAAGTGGGTTCCAACCTTCAAAGTTGAATGCAGAAGACTAGGATATGTTGATGATCTGACAAGACAAACTCATGGAAGATGTTATGATGAAAGAATACTAGAATGTTGTTTGAGATATAGTACTCAAAGCAGAAAGAAAGAATGTGGTATCTTACAAATGGATTTGCAAGATAAAATATGTTGCTGATAGAAGTAAGGAAAGACTTGTGTCTAGAGGTTTCTATAAGAAAGAGGGGATTAATTCTGAAGAGACACTTACTCCAGAAAGCAAGGTACACTTCCTTCAGAACTACGATGGTAGTTGCTTCCATGATGAAGTAAAGACAAGCCTTCCTTAATGGTATGATTGGGGAAGCGTTTTACATCGAATAGTCACAAGGATTTGAATTTGAAGACAGATGGACTCATGTGTGTAAGTTGAAGAAGGTCCTCTATGGCATGAAGCAAGCTCCCAGAGCTTGTTATGGAAGGATAGACAATTTCCTGTCAATTATGGGCTTTACCAAGAGTAAAGTTGTTTCTAACCTTATCTCAAGGTTGTAGAAGATTAACCTGTCATCCTGTTATTATATGTGGACGACTTATTCTTGATAGGGAATGAGAAACATATCATGGAAAGCAAGAAGAAACTAGTAGAAGAATTTGAGATGAAAGACCTTGGGTTAATGCATTATTTCCTAGGTTTGGAAGTATGGCAAAGTTTAGAAGAAATATTTCTCAACTAGGGAAAGTATGTGGTAGAGATATTGAAGAGATTCAATATGTTGGAATGCAAAGCCATGGCCACACCCATGGATTCCAACCTAAAACTGTTAGCTGATAATTCATCAGAGTTAGTGGATGCGACTCATTACAGACAGATCATTGGGTCATTGATGTACTTAACAAATACCAGACCAGACATTTGTTTTGCCATGAACACCTTAAGTCAATATCTTGTTCAACCAAGACGAGTTCACCTAGTAGCTGCAAAACATGTGATGAGATATCTAAAAGGGACTATAGACCTTGGTCTATACTATGATGGTAGCCATGAGTATAGATTGTATGGCTACACAGATGCATATTGCGATGGAAGTATATCAGATAGGAAAAGAACATCAAGTATATGCTTTTGTTTGGGGTCTGCTATGAGTTCATTGTTTAGCAGGAAATAGTCCAGTGTTTCTCTTAGCTTGGCTGAAGTAGAATACATAGCATATTTCTCTGCTAAGTTGTGAAGCCATATGGCTTCGGAAGTTGATATCCGGTCTCTTTGACCTGAAGATGGATACTACAATGATTCTATGTGATAACCAGATTTGTGATGACAGAGAACCCCGTGTTTCGTTGTAACACATAAAAATCCGGTATTTCTACAAATGAGTGAAAATGCAGATGATGATGTTTCAGCATTTATATATTGTAGATGCAGATGATGGTGATTCAGTATTTTGATACTAAGTATAGAGATGACAATGTTTCAGTATTTCCATACTGAAGATATAGATGATGATGGTTTCAGTGTTCCCATACTGAATTTATAGATGATATTTAAGTATTTACATACTGTAGATGCAGATGATGGTGATTCCATATTTCTATACTAAATATAGAGATGATGATGTTTTCAGTATTCACATACTGGAGATACAGATGGTGATAGTTCAGTATTCACATACTAAAGATGTAGATGATGATGGTTTGGATGATGATGTACTGACGAAGCCTCTGTCTTGAGTAAAGTTCGAACACTTTCGAGACAAGCTTGGTGTGGTTAGAAACGGTCTTCACCGAAAGGGGGAGTAATGATGTTGCAGTGGGATTGTATCATCCCTGGGCACTGTCCCTAAAGTGATTCGGGGACCTTGATCTTCAAGAATGAAGTGGGATTGTACCATCCCTGGGTAGTTTCCCTAAAGTGATCCAGAGACCTTGGTCTTCGAGAATGAAGAGAGATTGTATCATCCTGGGACATATGTCCAGAAGTGATTCGGTGAATTCAGTCATCGAGAATGTGGTAGGATTGTATCATCCTTGAACTTTGGTTCAGAATGGATTCGGTGTAACTTTGGTCATTGAGAATGTGGCAGGATTGTATCATCCTTGAAATTCGGTTTAGAATGGATCCGGTTTAACTTCGGTCATCGAGAATGTGGACGGATTGTATCATCCTTGAACTTCGGTTCAGAATGGATCCAGTGTAAATTCGGTCATCGAGAATGTGGCAAGATTGTATCATCCTTGAACTTCGGTTCAGAACGGATCTGGTGTAACTTCGGTCATCGAGAATGTGCTAGGATTGTATCATCCTTGAACTTCGGTTCAGAACGGATCTGGTGTAACTTCAGTCATTGAGAATGTGGCAGGATTGTATCATCCTTGAACTTTGGTTCAAAACGAATCCAGTGTAACTTCGGTCATCGAGAATGTGGCAGGATTGCATCATCCTTGAACCTAAGTTCAGAATGGATCCGGTGACCACACTTGTCGAGAATTTGATAGGATTGCATCATCCTTGGATTTTGAGTCCAAAAGAGATCCAAAGACTTATTTGTCTTTGTACTATGGGCTGCTGATGATGATGATAGTGTTTTCTGATCGAAAGATCAGAGTGTGATGATGATGATGATGTTTCTGATCGAAGGATCAAAGTGTGATGATGATGATGATGTTTCTGATCGAAAGATCAGATGTTGTTGCTGATGATGATGTTCTCTTATCGAAAGATCAAAAGTTGCTGATGATGATGATGTTCTCTGATTGAAAGATTAGAATATGATGATGATGCTATTGCTGACGATGATGATGTTCTCTGATCAAAAGATCAGAATATGATGATGATGATGTTTCTCTAATCAAAAAATCAGAAGTTGCTTATGATGATGTTCTCTGATCGAAACATTAGAATATGATGATGATGATTTTTTCTAATCGAAAGATCAGAAGTTGCTTATGATTATGATGTTGCTGATGATGATGATGTTTTCTAATCAAAAGATAAGAATGCGATGATGATGATGATGTTTCTAATCGAAAGATCAGAATGTGATGATGATGAGATCCTGATGATGATGATGTCGTATTATCAAAGTATGATGATGATGACGTACTGATCGAAAGATCAGAATATGATGATGATTTGATGTTAGAGTATGATGATGTTCGGTTGATGATGTTTCTGATCGAAAGATCAGAGGCTGATGATAATGATGATTCTAATTGAAATATCAAAGTGTGATGATGATGATATTTTGATGTTGATATTTTGATGATGATGATGTTGATGTTTTGATGATGTTTCTGATTGAAAGATCAGAGTATGATGATGATGTTGTTTCTGATCGAAAGGCCAAAGTGCTGAAGAAGATGTTGCTGATCGAAAGGTCAAAGTGCTGAAGATGTTACTAATCGAAAGGTCAAAGTATTGAAGATGTTGCTGATCGAAAGATCAAAGTACTGAAGATGTTGCTGAAGTTGTTGTTGATCGAAAGATCAAAGTATTGAAGACGTTGATGCTAATCGAAAGGTCAAAGTGCTGATAATGATGTTACTGATGTTATTGATCGTAAGATCATAATATGATGATGATGTTGATGCTGTTCGAGAAGTCAAAATACTGAAGAAGTTGTTGCTGATCAAAACAGTCAGAGTGTTGCTGTTACTGAAGACTAAAGATTGAAGATGAAGACTACATGATGTTGAAAAGATTCCAATGATTTATATATGTGTTACCTTGCTGATGTTGATGATGTCCTCTATCTCTCTCCTACTGTTGTTGTTGTTGATTTTGTTGTAGAATACCCTTCTCGTTAAGGGGGAGTGTTGAAATATTGTAACTTCAAAGAATATTCTATATGTATCTTTTGTGGTCCCCAATGGTCCTACCGGGAGAACCACTTGTATTACTTTGTACCCCAATGCTTCTAATCGGGAGAACTAAAAAGAGTCATGAGGTAGTCCCCTCTAATTGTAAAGGTGGGTCATTAGCACCCCAGTGTGGTTACTTGAGCCTACATGTGCAACTTGAGCCTACATGATTTAACTCGAGCCTACATGTCGAATGAGTTAGTTAAAGTGAACGGATGAATATAAATAGAGGTGTGGTGCTCCTCATTTGAGACACACACTCTCACTTGTATAGCGCATTAGTGGAGAAGAGAAGTAGTTGTAGAAGGAGGAGGATCAAGATTTGATCACCTTGCTGGTTTTATCTTTTATCTTTTTGGGGCATATATATTGAGGACGCTTTTGCTGGGTTTTTCCCTTTAGGGTTTTCCCAGGATAAATCTTTGTGTTCCTTTTGTATGGTTGTGCTTGTCTATCTTTTAGTGATCCTGTTTATATGCTTTTGTTATGAAAATGAAATGAAATACTGATGTCTTAGCTAAGCATATGAAAAGTTAACACTTCTTTCTACTGCACTTCCAATATTGGAAGTCTGATAGGTAGATCTAGCATATATGACCTTCCTACATGGTGAATGTCTGAAGGATCAATCCAACATTTGTCTTCAATAAACTTTACGTCTCTCCTCACCACAAACTTTTTGGTGACATGAATATACAATTTGTATGCCTTGTGTTGTTCACTGTAACCAATGAAAATGAAGCATTTACTATTCTTATCCAATTTTCTTTTGAGTTCATCACGCATATGTGCAAATGCAACACCACCAAATATTATGAGATCTGTGACACAAGTTTTAGTGCTACTCCATTATTGTTTAGGAATATTGTCCATGACAATCACCATGGGTGATCTATTAAGCAAGTAGACTCAACATGCAATAGCTTCATCCCTATACTCATCTGATAGCTTCTTGTGTTAAAGCATGTTACGAGCCATTTTCATGATGGTTAGGTTATTTCGTTCAACAACTCCATTAAACTATGGAGTGTATATTGTGGTGAAATGTCTCTAGATGCCATGCTTCTTGCAAAACTATGAAAAATTATGTGAATCATATTCACCTCCACCATTTGACGTGAGCATTTTAATGAACTTTCTAGAATGATTCTCAGTGAGAGCCTTGAAATATTTGAACCTAAGGAAGGTCTCTGATTAGTTCATGAGGAATTAAATCCATGTTTTCATGGTGAAATCATCAACAAAGGTTAGAAAATAAAACTACCCCTTATGGATTGGGTTTGCATGGGTCCACAGAGGTCTGTATGAACTAAATCAAGATGTTCTTTGGCTTGAGTGGTGGAAGTGAGGAAACTATATCTTTGATGTTTACTAGTGATAGAATCCTCATAGGTGTTGGATTGTTCATGAATAACGGGTAACCATTTTACCATTGATTGTTTGTGCAGGAGATTGAGACTCTTGAAAGGATTATGACTGAATCTATAGTTCCATAACCAAGATTCTTCTAGACTTGAAATTGTATGGGATACAGACTGTGGAAGGTTGGCACTACTGAGACTGAGAGGAAATATTATATTCTTGGTCATTTGAACTTTTTTTATGAGTCTCTTACTAGGGGTTTGATGATATATAGTACAATATGTATCATAAAATGGAATATCATATTGGTTCTGAAGTAATTGACCTATAGTGATAAAATGTACATTCAAATGTGGTACATAAAACACCTCATGAGTGAAATTATTTTCAATTTTCTTTGTAAGAACAGGGATAGTACCTTTTACTTTGGATAGAACTAGAAAGTCATCTCCTAGCTTGATATTCATGACAAGAAAAGAATCAAAACTAGAGAATAGTGACTTGTTATCTGGCATGTCATTGTTGCAACTGCTAACTAGTAGCCATATATCTGAGCTGTAGTGCTCTTCATGTTGAAATATTGTAACTTCAAAGGATATTCTAAATTTATTTTACTAATGTAACCTAAGGGAGATGTTATTATTCCTCCAATGGGGTGTTACTATTGTATTTGGTCATCATAGAGTCATGAGCTAAATTCTCCACCTGTGTTGTGTATTTAGTACCCTAGTAAATAGTAAAATATATTGTTTTTTAGTATTCCTAGGTGAATTTAGCTAAGACAGTTTATTTGGGCTAACTTGTTTAGTGCAAAAGTCAATTGACATAGACTCACTCACTTGTGTAGGGCACAGTAGAGAGAGAGAGAGAGAGAGAGAGAGAGAGAGAGAGAGAGAGAGAGAGAGAGAGAGAGAGAGAATATAAGGAGGAGAAAAACTATTTTTGGTTGTATATTATACATCTTATATAGAGGAATTTTTTTCTAGGTTTTCCTCCCCATGAGGGTTTCCCATGATAAATATTTGTGTTCCTTTATGTGGCTATGCTTGTCTATCTTTTAGTGATATTTTTCTTATGGTTATGTTGTTATGATGATAAATGTTATAATATTTGATATAACCATTAAAACTTAACATAGTATCAGAGACACCCTGAAATAAGTTGTTGTGTAGCCAAAACAATGCTACAGCTACACCTATTGAAGATTAGTGTTTCATGCATGAAAACCCTAAAATACTAAAACTAGTATTTTTATACATTCTCTATATATTGAGATTGGAGAAAAATGAGGGGCCAAAAATTTCACAGGATGAAGATAAATACCTGATATACCCTTTGTAAAAGTTTCATCCTCAAATTCTCTATATTCAGGGAGATATTATTCCTCCAAGTGAGGGTCCCGGCCTCTGCCACGATTCAGTCCTAAGTAGGACACCTAGAGAGAATTGTTATATATCAGGATACGAATGTCCAAATAAAATTTCGCAAGATGTTCTAGATAGGTGATGTGATGAACTATCTTTGGTGAAAATTTTAGACCCCGAAGGTGAAACAATGGCACGTGGAAGTCCATACACGGTTTCTATGTTGAACAATCCTGAAATAAGTCACCTTGGGAAAACTCACATAAGTACCAATTTGTGAGACCATTTATGCTATAACCTATGGTGTTGGAAAGAGGAAAAACGAGGCTACCTCAAATCAAATTTTTAGACACAAGGGAGTAGTATGTTTGGAGATAACGCAGAAATAATACTAGGAATGTTTGCAGAAGAAATTGAAGAAAACTACGGCTTCAGATATTCTGTAGTTTTGATCAAAGTTTTGGGAGAATGAGTATGCTGCTTAGATATCCTTGAGGAGGCACATATTTATATCCAATCAGATCTTAAATATACCTAAGTTGAAAAATTGGGGTTTCTTTGTCAAACCCTAGGTCCACCAGAAGCAACATTCCATAAAAGCTTTCAAGCAAGCATGAGATTGAAGCAATCTCACTGGTCAAAGAAGAAGCTGCAGATCCAAAAGGAGATGAAGAAAAAGAAAAAAAAGATAACTATTTGAATTGTATTTCTTGTATATGTTGTGTATTATGAATGATAGAATGTTTGCATTAATGACAATATACTACTAATATGCATGTGATGGGTAAGTAGCCCATGGTGCTATACAATTCTCCATTTCTACTTGCTGACATATTGGATTAGTGCACAATATAAATGATGTCATGGTATATATGGAAGGCATTTAGAAATTTTCTGTGAGATATGGATGGATTTTGTATTGGATAAACAGTTGCATGATGCAAAATAATTTTTCATTATGCATATTTTCTATGAACTGGTTCTAACCATGCAATTGGTGCATTTGACTTGTAGGAAAGGTCCTGTACAACCTCCTACAATAAAAGGAGGATGAGAATAGTTCCGAAGAACAAGTGATGACAATTCAAGATTCACTCCAATAAACATGAACCTGAAGCTCTTAGGGTCAGGGACACCATGATGGAAGAAAGAGCTTCAAAGAGAAGTAGATCCACCTCGAGAGATGAAGAGCATCTTGGGCATGAGAGATATTCCAATATGAAGAGAAGTATGATAGCACTTCCAAACGAAAGTAAGATGCCTCAGAGACACTCTTGTTGTGTGACACCATTCGATGACATCATTGATGCAAACCCTTCCAGCTATGGAAGAAGCTATGATCAAAGCGTAACAGTTGATCATAAGGAATGATGTCCATGATATGATTCTGGGACCTTAAGAGAAGTCCATAGTGTCTTCCGTATGGATCTACAAAACCAAGTATACAAATCAAGGTTCTCCGTTTGTCAAGTAGAAATGATAGACTATGGCATGACACACTCTATTGACCAGACACACTTCTCTAGTAGAAGTATATATCAAGAAAAGAACCACCTGAATAGAATAGGATTTCTATGATATTAGAAGGAACCCATAGATAAGCACATCCAGGATATTTAAGATAACCTATAGTGATGAATATATTAACCTTTGCTACAAGGTTGAACATGAAACCTATAGAAGATAACAAGCTCACAGATGGATGCAAGATGAAATTTTTGAAAAAATTCAAGATGAAGGGACCTTCGTATCTATAACATGAGATGGATACATATTAGTAGAGGATGCTACATGTCACTCTAGTATAGAATGTTTTGATACATAGAGTTCATAATGCAAAGGGAGGATGATACTTTGATTTAGGGGGAGCGACTATAGAATATCTCTCAATTTGACATGGTATGACAAGATGGACAACTTTCAGATGGACCAAGACTTTACCAAGAGTAAAGTGGGTTCCAATCTTCAAGATTGAATGCGGAATACTGATAAATGTAGATTACCTGACAGAATGAACTCATGGTAGAATCAATGATGGAAGAATACTCGAATGATGTTTGGGATATAGTACTCAAACTAGAAAGTAAGAGTGTGGTATCTTCCAAGTGGATCTACAAGATAAAACATGTTGATGATGGAAGGAAAGGTTTATGGATAAAGAATTCTCTCAGAGAGAGGGAATTGATTATGAAGAGACACTTGCTCCAAGAATCAAGGTACACTTCCATCAGAACTATCACGGTACTTGCTTCCATGATGAAGTGGTATATAGACCATATGGATGTAAAGACAATCCTTCCTTAATGGTGTGATTGAAAAAGAGATTTACATCGAATAACCACAAGGATTTGAATTCAAATACAGAGTGAATCATGTATGTAAGTTGAGAAAAACTATGTATGGACTGAATTAAGCTCCTAGAACTTGGTATGGAAGAATTTATAGCTTCTTGGTAAGCATGGAATTTACCAAGAGTAAAGTTGATCCTAACCTTTACCTCAAGGTTATGAACCTGACATACTATTGTTGTATGTGTATGACCTATTTCTGATTGGAAATGAGAAACAAATCATAGATTGCAAGGAGAGGCTAGATGAAGAATTCTATTGATGTATATGTAACTTCGGAATGTATTCTTCTATGTATCTTATATATTGTAACCTGATGTTTATTCCGGGATGTCTCTATTATGTATTTGAGTCATGTGGTCATGCTCCGATGTTCCGATCGAGAGGATTAATAATGTAATCAAGTCATATCAAGTCATTAGGTAAGTCCCCACAGTTTCGGGGCACTTGAGTTATTATACACTAATTAAGGTGTAGGCTCGAGTAAGTAATTGTTAGTTGGGCCGACATGATTGAGTGCACTTCAAGTCAATGGAAGAATATAAATAGAGAGTGAGAGACTGTCTATTTATCACTTGTGAAATACATCACTTGCTCTCTCAAGTGTTTCACAGTTTTGAAGAAGGAAATTTTGGGCCTAGACTGAAGATAGAAGACTACTATGGTTTTGGGAGATCTCTTACTGTTTTGGTGCTGATTCTATCTCTAAGGAAGTTGTGGGGTTTTCTCCTTTATGGTTTCCCCGAGGAAATTTTTTTGTGTCTCTTGTCTCTTGTGATGTGCTTATGTTTTATTGTTGTTCTTTTTATTCTCTCAGTGAAAAGATCCTAATATCATAATGCTAGCTTAAATGTTGAAAAACTAACATGGTATCAGAGCTAACCTGAGAAGAAGACATTATGCAACTACAGGAACTAGGGATTCCTAGTTTATGGATCTTCCTCCATATATTTTCAGCAAAATTAAGGTGGAACAACTCTCCTCCTTAGGGTGCATCTTTCTGTCGAAGCGGAATTTGATTCCGAGCATTTTCAGTCTTCAATGTGGAATTTAGGGATTTCTACAGAAGATGAATTTTTTTGAGTGAGACCAACATAGGATTTTTCTCCTCATCAAAACCGAATTTTAGAGACCTGGATCAAGAAATTTGGTTGGGTGAAACTCCGGGAAAGTCAAACCCTAGTTTGACCCTGAGCTAGGAGAAACCCTAAATACTATAACTGCTACGTTTTGGTACAGTCTCTATATTATGAGATTGGCGAAGTCTCAAAAGCTGAAAATTTAAGTGGCCAAATAAAAACTCCTTATTAAGCCTGTGTCCAAAACTCAGACTCAAATTCGCTGTACTCCAGGAGATATGATCTCTCCAAGTTAGGGTTCCAGCCTCTTCCAGAATTCATCCCTAAACAGGACATCTGGGGAGATCTGCAATATCGTGAGCTACAGAGGTCCAAATGGAATTTAAGAAGATGTTATAGAAAGGGCATGGACTTTAATTTTGTTTATCCAAATATCATACTCAGAAGATGAACTAGTGACACGTGGCATTCCGTACAACTTTGCTGTTTTGAACAGTCCTGTAACAGGTCACCTTGGGAAAAGGATCATAAATCCCAAATGGTGAAACCAATTCTGATGAAAACTATGGTGTTGGATCAGGGACATGAGCGGTTACCTCAATGAGAAATTTCAGACATAGAGGATCAGTAATTTAGGAGATATCACAGAAACAGTAATAGGAATTTCTGTAGAAGAAATCAGAAAATTAGGGCTTCCTGTTTTGGGAGCTTCCCTCCACTGTTTTCAGAAAAGGAGTACATTGGACAGCTCCATTTGAAGAGATCTATATATTTCTCCAATCAGATCTAAAAGTTTCCAAGTTTTGAAAATTAGGGTTTCTGCGACAAACCCTAGATCAGCGAACTCCAGGACAAGGACAAACACCTCAAATCGGTAAGATCTAATCTTTTGTATTTCCATTTGAGGTTCTCATTTCAATATGATCTATCACAATAGCATGATGATAAGCTTGGTGAATTTGACAACTTCCAAGAATAGAAGTATTTGATCTCTCTGAAGAAACTAGATTGGACACCTACATGAGTATAGAGGTTTCAGTTTCAGAGGGAGACGAGGCCAAAGAAGACATCATGCTCATGCTGCAGAGGATGATGAACCATCCAGAAAGAGATCCATATATGAAAGTGAATATTATTCAAGAGAGGATGAATATGTTATGATATCAGCTCTCACAGGTAACATTACTCATGGAAATGATGATTGGCTTATAGACAGTGGGGCTTCCAAACATATGACAGGATTCAAGGAATCCTTTGTAAGACTGTCAGACATGAATCACCTCACAAGGTGAAACTAGGAGATGACTACCAATATCCAATAAAAGGTAGTGGGGAATCTACATATAGGATAGACTCTGGTAAGTCTCTAACAATGAAAGAAGTATTGTTTGTTCTAGGACTTAAGAAGAATCTTCTATCCATTTAAGCCTTGGATGCAAAAGGAATGTGGGTTGCATTCATCGATGGTCAAGTCATCATGTGTCCAAAAGGAAAGAAAATTGATGATGCGGTAGTGATTGGAGAACAAGAAGGAGGCTTGTACAAATTGATCGGTCATCCAGAACAAGCCTTGATCCATGATACGGTAGAGCCAAATGAGCTTTGGCATGGAAGGCTTGCACATTTACACTATAGAGCACTACCTATTGCATTCCAAGAAAAACATGATGGAGTTTGCAAAGGATGTGCGAAAGGGAAGAATACAAAGAAGACATTTCCTAGCAGCAAAAGCAAAGTGAAAGGCATTCTAGAAATCATCCACTCCAATGTATGCGGTCCAATGTCATCAAACTCACTAAGCAGGATCGTGGAATTCATTCAAGGAATGTGCTCCAGAAGGAAGTGATTACTTTCAGCAAACTTTGGGAAGAAGAAAAAGCTTGAATCGTAAGAAGAGAAGAGAAGATGGGAGCAATTGAAGATCAAAATATTGCCATCCAAAGAAGATCCCTCAATCAATGAGGAATATGAAGAACTCATCTCTTGAAGAACTTCTTATCCACCTAAGATTTTGGATAAGAAATGATGCTATTATGAATGAAGAAGACGATGAAGCTAAAGGCTCAAGAAGGAGTCTACCCTCGAAACAAATAAAGATAAGTATTCAATTGTCATTTCATTATATTATTTTGTTATGCATTTGTTTATATTCAGATATTGTATTATGCATGATAGGATGTTTGCATTAATGACATAATACTACTAATATGCATGTGATGGGTAAGTAGCTCATGGGGCTATACAAATTCTCCATTGCTACTTATCTAGAATGAAACCTCTTTGCTGACATATTGGATTAGTGCACAATCTCAATGTTGTCCTGGTACAGATGGAAGGCATCTAGAAAGTTTCAATGAGATATGAATGAATGTTGTATTGGCTAAAGTAGTTGCATGATCATATATTTATGCATAAGTGTTTGCCAGTATAAATATTCCTTATGAAATGTTTCTAACCATACAATTGCATTTGACTTGTAGGAAAGATTGCATACATAATCGCCTACAAGCAAAGAAGAATGAAGACTTGTTCCGAAGAACAAGTGACAACAGTTCAAAGACAAAGAATAATATGAAGAGTGTAGTGACATCATTGATGCAGAACCTTCCAGCCACCAAGAAGAAAGGGAAGATCAGTTCAAGAAGAATGATGTCTAGGCGTAGTATCGAGACCTGAAGAGAAGTTCATAGTTCCATCATGTAGTAGATGGAAACATCATGGGATACAAAGAAAGATTCGTAGCATGAGGCTTCTCATGAAGAGAAGGCATAGTCTACAAAGAAACATTTACAGCTAATAGAAGTGAAGTCACATGACATGCATAATCATGTGTGAAAATGAAAGAAGGCTTTGTATGAGTTCAGAAGACACCCATGGGATAACGCATACATGATGAGCTTGATGAATATCTTAACCTTTGCCACAAGGTTGATAGAGGATGACAAGCTCACAGATGGGTGCAAGATGAACTTTTGAAGAAGTTCAAGATAGAGGATCTTAGTATCCAGTGATCCTAGATGGATACTACTTTTCACTCCAGTACAGAATGTTTCAGTGCATAGAGTATGGAAGACAGAGGGAGTATGATGCTCTGCTTCAGAGGGAGTGATTGCAGAAGATCTCGAGGTTCGACATGGTACGACAGGATGGGTATATTACTGATGATTCTAGGATTTACTAAGAGTAAAGTGGATTTCAACCTTTGCTTCAAGGTTGAAGACAGAAGACCAGTGATGCTCCTGTTATGTGTTGATGAACTATTATTCTAGGAATGGAGGTGTGGTAGAGTACATATGGGATCTTCCTTAGACAAGGGAAGTATGCAGTAGAGATCCTGAAGAGATTCAAGAAGATGGACTGCATGACCACACCTATGGCATCAAACCTGAAGCTATTGAGTGATGCTTCGTCAGAATCGGTTGATGCTACGATGTATCGTCAGATGATTGGGTCATTGATGTACCTGACAAACACGAGACCAGATATTTGCTTTGCTATGAACACCTTGAGCCAGTACCTAATAGGTCCGAGAAGTGTTCACTTGATAGCTGCAAAGCATATTTTGAGGTACCTGAAGGGTACAATTGATTATGGGATCAAGTATGATGCGAATCAGAAGATTAACCTGGAAGGTTATGTTGATTCAGATTGGGCCGGCAGTGCGGTCGACAGGAAGAGTACTTCAGGATGTTGCTTCAGTATGGGATCATGTGTGATCTCTTGGTTTAGCAGGAAGCAATATTGTGCGGCACTGAGTACGGCTGAAGCAGAGTATGTCACAGCTTGTTCAGCTAGTTGTGAGGCAGTATGGCTACGGAAGCTACTGTCTGATATATTTGATCTCTAGTTAGATGCTACTTATATACATTGTGACAACTAGAGTTGCGAGAAGTTGTCAGAGAATCCAGTGTTCCATGACAGGTCGAAGCATATCGAGATCAAGTATCACTATATCAGGGATATGGTGCAGAGAGGAGCAGTGAACCTCCTGTATGTTGCGATGGAGGAACAGATAGCTGATGTATTGATGAATCCATTGGCTAGGCTGAAGTTCGAGTACTTCAAAGAGAGACTTGGTGTTCTCCAGATCGAGGCCTCCTCCCAGAGAAAGTGATGAGACCCATAGCCATTCTGACGTGGTGAGAGGATTGGTTCCTTCCATGGTCAGATGTAAGGGCTGAGCCATTCTGTCATGGTGAGAGGATTGGTTCCTTCCATGTCAGATATGAGTGTTGAGATCCATAGCCATTCTAACGAGTAGGTCAGATATAAGGGCTGAGCCATTCTGTCATGGTGGTAGGGTTTCTCCCTTCCATGTCAGATATGAGTGTTGTCCATTCTGTTGAGCAGGACAGCTGTAAGAGCAATTGCCATTCTAGGAATGGAGGCACCTGGTTAGTTACCAGGAACACTCAGTGTAAGAACTGAATATCCATTCTGATGTGATAGAGGGATGTGTTCCCACTTGATCAGATGTAAGGGCTGAACCATTCTATTCATGGCTAAAGGATTAAGTTCCTTCCATGTCATATGTGAGTGTTGGCCATTCCGACGAGCAGGTCGGATGTATGGGAAATTGCCATTTTCTAGGAGAATGGAGGCGCCTGGGCAGTTACTAGGTAGCTCAGTCGAGGAGGACTGGGGGCCATTCTGATATGATTGCTGGGATGTGTTCCCCTCATGATCAGATATGAGTGCATGCCCTTCCAT
>LPNX010439196.1:169775-277797 GCA_001517045.1 Pseudotsuga menziesii
TGCTGTGCCGTTTTATAGATGATAGTAGGTGTGTCCTATCATGCTGGTGACTGTAAGTGCAGTGCCATTTCACAGATGGTAGTAGGTGTGTCCTACCATGTTGGTGATTATAAGTGTTGAACCTTTCCACAGATGATAGTAGGTGTGTCCTATCATGCTGGTGGTTGTAAGTGCCGTGCCATTTCATAGATGATAGTAGGTGTCTCCTATCATGCTGGTGACTGTAAGTGCAGTGCCATTTCACAGATGGTAGTAGGTGTGTCCTACCATGCTGGTGATTATAAGTGCTGAGCCTTTCCACATATGGTAGTAGGTGTGTCCTACCATGCTGGTGGATGTGAGCGCTATGCCTTTCCACAGATGATAGTAGGTGTGTCCTATCATGATGGTGGTTGTAAGTGCTGAGCCATTTCACAGATGATAGTAGGTGTGTCCTATCATGCTGGTGAATGTGAGTGCTGGGCCTTTCTGATGGGATTGTAGTTTACTACATGATCAGATGTGAGTGTTGGGAGTGCCTTTCTGACGAGCAGGTCAGATGTAAGTGCTGGGAAAAGACCTACATGAAGGTAGGCCTACAACCAGCATGAAAAAGGGCTGGCTCTATAGAACTTCCTATGACGAGAAGAATCATGAGATAGCACCATTGTTGATCCAGATCGAGTGATGATCCAGATCCAGTAATGATGATCCAGCAGTGATGATCCAGATCGAGTGATGATCCAGATCCATTCCAGTGATGTTGATCCAGATCGAGAGATGATCCAAATCCCGTGATGATGTTTTATGTTGATCCAGATCGAGAGATGATCCAGATCCAATGATGATGTTTATGTTGATCCAGATCGAGAGATGATCCAAATACAGTGATGATGTTCTATGTTGATCCAGATCGAGAGATGATCCAGGTCCAACGAAGATGACTTGAAGATGAAGATGACTTGAAGACGAGATGATCCAGTTGATACAGAGAAGAAGACCAGTGCTTAAAATTGTGTCGAAAGAATACCTTCCTAGTTAAGAGGGAGTGTTGATGTATATGTAACTTCAGAATATATTCTTCTATGTATCTTATATATTGTAACCTGATGTTTATTCCGGGATGTCTCTATTATGTATTTGAGTCATGTGGTCATGCCCCGATGTTCCGATCGAGAGGATTAATAATTTAATCAAGTCATATCAAGTCATTAGGTAAGTCCCCACAGTTTCAGGGCACTTGAGTTATTATACACTAATTAAGGTGTAGGCTCGAGTAAGTAATTGTTAGTTGGGCCGACATGATTGAGTGCACTTCAAGTCAACAGAAGAATATAAATAGAGAGTGAGAGACTCTCTATTTATCACTTGTGAAATACATCACTTGCTCTCTCAAGTGTGGCACACTTTTGAAGAAGGAAATTTTGGGCCTAGACTGAAGACAGAAGACTACTGTTGTTTTGGGAGATCTCTTACTGTTTTGGTGCTGATTCTATCTCTAAGGAAGTTGTGGGGTTTTCTTCTTTATGGTTTCCCCGAGGAAAACTCTGTGTCTCTTGTCTCTTGTGATGTGCTTATGTTTTATTGTTGTGCTTGTTATTCTCTCAGTGAAAAGATCCTAACATCATAATGCTAGCTTAAATGTTGAAAAACTAACAAATTCGAGATGAAAGATCTTGGACTCATGCATTATTTGCTCAGGAAAAAAGTGTGGAAGAGCTCAGAAGGAATATTTTTGAACCAGGGAAAGTATGTTGTGGAAATATTAAAGAAGATTTGATATGTTGGATTGTAAATCCATGGCTACACCCATGAATCCCAACATGAAGTTGTTGTCTAATGAGACATCAAAGTTAGTGGATATAACTCAGTACAAACATATTATTGAGTCATTGATGTATCTGATGAACAAAAGGTCAGATATATGCTTTGCTGTGAACACCTTGATTCAGTATCTAGGTAACCCTATATGTGTTCACTTGATAGTTGCAAAGCATGATGAGGTACCTTAAAGGTACGAAAGACATGGGACTTTACTATGGTAGAGGTCATGACTACAAATCATATGGATATATGGATTCATATTTGGAAGGAAGTGCTGCAGACAAAAAGAGCACCTCATGTGGATGTTATTGTCTGGGATCCACCATGATCTCATGGTTTAGTGCAGTGTTTATCTTAGTACAACGGAAGAAAAGTACATGGAAAATTGCTCCTCTATTTGGGAATCCATATGGCTTCATAAAGATGATGTCAGGACAATTTGACATGGAGTTGGATACCACCATGTTTTTTTTTGACAATCAGAGTTGCATAAAGATGACAAAGAATCCTATGGAATATGGTGCCGAAGGGAGACATAAAAATCCAATATGTGAGTACCGATGAGCAAGTTGTTGATGTGGTGACCAAGCTTCTGTGATAAGCTTGGTATAGTTCAAAAATACTTTCCTCGCAAGGAGAAACATTGATGATGATACTACAGACTTTCCTTGCAAAGAGGAACAGTGATTATATGGAACCTTCTCCAAAAGGAAAAATAGGTCAAAGATATAGAATTTCTTCAGAAAGGAAGAACAAGTCGAAGATGTGTACTTTATTTAGAAAGGAGGAACAATTAGAAGATATGGACTATACTAAAAAACGAAGAACATATCAATACTATGAACCCTCTTCGGACAAAGGGGGAGTGGGTTGATAATATGGATCCTCCCAGAAAATGGGGAGTGATGATGAGATTGACATCGATGATGAGATGGAAGTGATGCTCGAGCATGAGAGGGGCCAATTGCTCATAAATATGTTGACAAGGTCTGACATTAACTTGTGGATGATAGTATCCTCTCTCTAGGATAGTAGGTATAACACTCTATTCATGAGAGTGGTCCTTACTAAGTAAGGATGGATCTGCATATGCTACTCTCGCATGAAGACTACCCACATTCACTTAGGGATGATATTATCCTCTCACGAGGAGAGTAGGTATAACATGTTGTTCATCAGAGTGGTCCTTACTAGTTAAGGATGGCCTTGCATATATTACTCTCATGGAGAGAACCCACATTCAGTTGTGGATACCGTAGAATAACACTCGCTTATGAGTGGTCCTAACCTTAGTGGTATGGATGCTCTATGATGAGTCCTCATGGATGACAAGATTGACATTTTGTATGCAATCAATATCTTCTCTGCAAACAATACTCTTACATAGTAGAGTATACCTACACGTAAGTGTGGAAACTGTAGTATAACACTCACTTGTGAGTGGTCCTAACCTATGTGGTATGCATGGGCTACGATGAGTCCTCACAAATGATAGGGAAAACATTAAGTGTAGTTGAGATCTACATTTGGTTGTAGATGATTCATCTGATCGGTTTCATGCATCATGTTGATGGAGGATTGCATCATCCTTGGAATTATGTCCTAAAGAAATAGGGATTGATCATCCTGTAATTGGATCAAGATTGCATCATCCTTGGACTTATGTCCTAAAGTGATAGGGATTGATCATCCTACAATGGGATCAGGATTGCATCATCCTTGGAATAATGTCCTAAAGCGATAGGGATTGATCATCCCACAATTGGATCAGGTATGGATTGCATCGTCCTTGGACTTATGTCCTAAAGCGATAGGGATTGATGATCTCGCAAATATATCATGTGTACTGCAGGTAGCATGGTGGCAAAGGATCAAGTAGATTGAAGTACAACAATGGAGGGTTGACTAGATCAAAGTGCAGCTGCAAAGGATCAAGAAGGATCGAAGTTTTCTCACAAAGGATAGAATGAATCGAAGTAATGCTAGAAAAGGATTGAAGGATGAAAGTGTTGCTATAAGGGATCGAGAAGATCGAAGTTCCACTGCAAAGGATCAAGATGATCGAAGTGCTACTGCAAAGGATTGAGAAGATTGAAGTTTTGCGGCAAAGGATTGGAAGATCGAAGTGCTGCTGCAAAGGATCAGAATATAAAAATGCTGCTACAAAGGATCAAAAGATCAAAGCATTGCTGCAAAAGGATCAAGTGATCATGCGATGTAGAATATGAAGAGTAACTGTTCCAGTTACTGGTTGTCAAAAAACTTTTTGTGATGTATAGATGTATTACCTTGATCTACTTTTGTAATTGTCTCTCTGTTCTCCAATAGTTTGTGATGATTTTGATAGTAGAATAACCTTATCGTTAATGGGGAGTGTTGAAACATTGTAACTTCAAAGGATATTCTAAATGTAATATACTGATGTAACCTAAGGGAGATGTTATTATTCCTTGAATGAGGTGTTGCTATTGTATTTTTTCATCATAGAGTCATCAGGTAAAGCCTCCACTTGTCTTGGGTCTTTAGTACCCTGATAAATAATATAATATTCTATTTTTGAGTATTCCTAGGTGAAGTCATCTGAGACTGTTTATTGGGGCTGACTTGTCTAGTGAAAAATTCAATTGACACATATGTATAGATAGAGGAGTTGTGGTTCCTATTTGAGTACAGTATCACTAACTTGTGTAGTGCATAGGAGAGAGAGAGAGAGAGAGAGAGACAGAGAGAGAGAGAGAGAGAGAGAGAGAGAGAGAGAGAGAGAACAGAAGGAGGAGAACAACTATTTTTTGTTGNTATAGATCTTATACAGAGGAATTTTTTGCTGGGTTTTCTTCCCCACGAGGGTTTCCCAGGATAAATCTTTGTGTTCATTTGTGTGGTTGTGCGTGTTTATCTTTCAACGATATTTTTCTTATGGTTATGTTATTGTGATGCTAAATATTATAAGATATGATATAACCATTAAACCTTAACACTTCAGCTTCTTGATAAGACAGAATCATCACCTCTGACGAGCCTTCTTCTTCTTTAGAGACATTATCTCTACTATTTTTCTTGTGAGCTTGATTCTTTCTGCAAATTAGATCTAGAAATCAAATTGCAAAAATTTAGATTCGGAGATGGGCTCATGGAGATCTAAAAAAACAAAGATAATGAGCCCAATGTTCCCTTGCCTGAGTCCAACGTTCTATCAGCACAATGAGAAGGAGGCATATATTTATCTAATGAGTATTTTTATAGCGATTGGAAAATGGATGACAACCAATACAATTGCAACTTATCTCATGATCTGAGTGGTGGCCGAGTAGCTGTTATAGATCAGTAATATACCCCAACGAGCCCAATGTTCTGAGGTGTTGATATGGAGGAGAAAAAATAAATATAGGCCACAATCCAGTGTTGGTTTGGCTCCATCCTCCAAGCAAGGAAAAAATTAGACAACGTAGGACAATGAAGCAATCCCTTCGTAGATCTTCACATTTTTTTTAAACACTGATGCAAATCACAATAGATAGGGTTAGGGAAAAGGAAACAAGAAGACATATCTAGAGGTATGAAACTTCCAAATGTGATTCCTTTTCCACTCTTTGAAAATGATTATCAAGACAATGGATGGACTAGGTTGTAAGCTCTGATGCCATGTCAACAAAATAATGAAGCAGACAAAAGGACTATGGGAATATTGAATACCTTCTCATTATTAGACTAAGTATAAATATCAAATACAAATGACAATACTATGGATGTATACCATAGGTAAAAAAATAACATGGGTCACCTAACTGACTAACTAAGTATAGGTGAGATTACATTTTCCAATGAGTTTGGGATCCTAGAGTGTGGTTGAGATCTATCTACAAATGCTTTTTAGTGTTGGAACTGTCTCAATATTTATGCTTGGGTGCATATTGGGGCCAAATGTTTAGGTGGAGTGTAGAAGGACGATGATTAAAAAATATTATATTTATAATTATTTTCACCATGTTATAATAATTGTAGATTCAAACCATAATCCTTAGTTTCCATCAAGGGGAAGATAGCCCATATATTGAAGAAAAGTGTCTAAATGATTTTTTGCATAGTGAAACGCAATATGTGAGCATGAAGGTCCTTCTCTTGTAGTATAGAATGGTTCCACAAGCAGGAAGTTGTTGAATGCATAGATCCATGATACATCAATTTTAGAAAGATCATTGGCTAGTTTAAAAAATATTATAAATATAGGCAATGTAGTTAAAATTCAAAGAATAGTAAACCATTGCTTGAAACTAAAGCTTAAATATGCCAACAAAAATATTTTCTTTGCTAGTACATGCATCTAGTCGAACTAATAAATATACTAGATGTTATGCTTATAACTCTAGAACATATATCATACTTCAGTATGAAGAAATATTTAGGGCCCACAAAAAGTATTTACTAATCAAGAGAGATAAGGAGTAAACACTTAACGACGACTAAGCCAAAGGTAGAATACTTACGATTTGTAGCATCATGAGACGAAAAATTGAACTAGAGCATGTCCTAGACATCGATACAGCAAGATACAATATATGGTGTCCAAAGAATTTTATTTTGTTGACCACCATTGATATTCCAAGACTTCTCAAGCAACACCTTACAACTCACACTTCACACCCATTTTAGATAGCCCAACTTATCCATGCCTACCTACATGTTATCTGTAATTCCCCATATTTTGACTATGCATGTTTATGAGTAACATTTATGACACTGTATTTGCTTATTATCTATTGGACTCATCTAGACTAAGTAAACTTTATTTTGGAATGTTAGACCTGATTTTATACTGATTATGATGCTATGATGTTATCATGCTTATGCTCTAATTATGATGTTATCATTTTCGTGATGTTACTATGCTAATGAGATTAATATGTCGTAGTCACCATGAGATTCCTTTGTTTCATAAATGTTTGTTGATTGTCATTCTTGATATGATGTGATACATGGATACCCACCCATGATATGATCGATTTACTGATTTTATGCTATGAAAGGAAATAATGTTGTTAATATGGACCATATACTCATTCAATATTGTTATGAATGTATGTTTTAGTAGAATTTGAATGCCATGTAGATATTCAAGCAGATATTTCAGAATTATAATTGCAGTAAAAAGAGAATGAAGATACAAAATGAACAAAACAAACCACATAGGAAACAAACAAGTATTGCTCAAGAATTTACAATATCATTTACAATAATAAAATCTAGTGTTACAATAGTTTACATAGGAAAATAATTTGAATGCATTAGGTAGCAATTCAAATCTATCCACTGGATCTGAATGTATCTAACTAACCATCTAACTCACGGTGTCTCAATCAATATCAAAATCCAATAAATCAACTCCCAGATGTCCAACAACTGAATAAATCACTGATATCTAGTTAACTCAGTGCAACTGAGTGTGGTAGGTGGGAAAAGGTGCCTACTCCACATGTATCCATGCATTAGCCATGCATAACTAGCACTAGCTAACTAATTGTAAACTAATTGAAAGTAACTGGGGTCTAACTACGACTAACTAGTTCCAACTCCAACTAACTGAAGGAGGTTGGTGGTTGGGCTCCGAGTTGCCCCTAAAATGTAAGGATTGACCTAGGAGGTGCCCAAACTGATGCATGCACATGCAGTAAGTGCAATTTTACCTTTAGCAGTTTTCCCCACACTTTAATGATTGGTACATATTTCCCCATCGGGCCAAGTGAATCCAATAGTACTAGTGGAACCAAATAATTAATTAAGGTTCGTAAGTTACGCTAAATGAATCTAATAGACATTTGACCAAGGAGGATTAATAATGCTAACACCGCCCCTGAATCCTAAATTGGACAACTGTGGGACCTGAGAACAAGGCCATAAGTCACCCATGTACAATATAAAAGATAAAATTCTTCTTAATACAACAGACGTAATAAGGGAAAACCTCATGGGAAAAAACCCCTCAAAATAAGCAGAAATACAAATTTTGAAAAAACCTGTGAAAATTTTTGTTGCTGTTTACAGCACTATGTAGCAGCAATATCTTGGTTTCTCTATGTAGTTGAACCCATGAATCGAATAAAAGTGCTTATGTATGGAGTAATATTCCTCTTTGGAAGAAGAACAATGTACTCAACTAAATCAGAAATATAAATAGTTGCACGAGGAAAACTGGACCCATGTAGAGCAAGTGAAATCAACTAAAGAGAGAGAAAAAGTTCTTGCAAATTCAAACCATGTGAGGAACACCCAAGAACATGATATATGTAATCCTTTAATAGAAAACGATGAGTGGTAAAATCATCCCCAAGTGTTAGGATCAAGTGTCCAGGAGGATGCATAATGTCTTCCTCTTTACTAGTTCTGTGAGGGCATGAGCATGTGACCATAGGTAAGGAAGTCTTGGGACTGTGGAAAGCGAATGATTGAGCTCCGTAATCTGATATATATTCATAATTAATAAATATTTCACAAAATATAATATCATCAAACTCATAAGAGGGAACTAACATCGAATCTTCAACAACAAAATTTAAGGACTTGTGGTGCTTGATTCGTCACACCAAAATTGATGAAACCTGTTACAAGCAATATTGTAAGCTCTTGAATATTAAAACCAGAACCAAATAGTATCAAATCAGAGAAAAAATAATATTTAAATAGGTTCATATCAGATCCAAAACTATGAAGTGAAATCAAATCCCCAAAAACAATTTTGAAGGAGACTTGCGGTACTTCATTTGTCACACCAAAATTGATGAGACCAACTACAAACAGTATTGAAAGCTCATGAACCTGAAATATTGAACCAAGAAATATTATAACATATCCAGATAATATCATATAAGATATAAATAATTCCATATCAGATCCAAAAATGTGGAATGAAATCAAATCCCCAGCAACAATTTTGAAGGAGACTTGTAGTATTTGTTTCTTCACACCAAAATTGACGAGAACAGCTACAAGCAGTAGTGAAAGCTCATGAAATTGAAATATTGAACCAAGTAACATCATATCATATCCAAATAATATCATATCATATCCAATAAAGTTTGTATCAGATCCAAGATTTTTCTCCACCGAGATGGTAGATGCACAATTTTCTCCTTCTTCAAAATTCTGAATATTGGTGCATGGAATCATGTAGGAATTTGTTGGAAGCTCAATATCAATGATAGTGCTTGAACAAATCCTACCATCTGAAAATATTTCCAAAATATACAAATATTTAGAAAATATAATATCATCAAACTCATGAGAGAAAACTGACATTAAATCACCAGCATAAATTTTGAAAGAGATTTTTGGTACTTGTTTCTTCACACCAAAATTGATGAGAACAACTACAAGCAGTACTGAAGGATCTTGAACCATAGAATCAAGTAAGATAAGAGAAGATACAAATAATATAATATCATATTCAATAAGTTCCATATCAAATCTAGGAGTGTGCTCCACCGAGCTGGTAGATGCACAGTTTTCTCCTTCTTCAAAACCTTTGAAAGATATTTTTGGTACTTGTTTTTTCACACCAAAATTGATGAGAAAAGATACAAGTAGTACTGAAAGCTCTTGAACCCTAGAAAAAAGTAATATTAGATAATATCCAAGTAATATCATATCATATCCAATAATTTCCATTTCATATCCAAGAGTGTGCTCCACCGAGATGGTAGATGCACAGTTCTCTCCTTCTTCAAAATCCCAAGTATCGATGCATGCAATCATGTAGGAATTTGTTGGAAGCTATAGATCAGTGAGAGTGAATTTATCAGTCCTAAAATATGAAATTATTTCCAAAATATACAAATAATTACTTACCTTCACACCAACAACATCATTAGAGACAAAGAAATCAAATTCCTCTCCTTTTCCTAGAGCAATAACTGATAAACTATGCACATAATTTGTAGTAGAAGAATCACTAGAGAATTTTTGCATCGAATGGAAGGAGAGAAAAGTTCAATAACAAAGATTCAAATTTCTTATTCTGGATCAACCATGTGAGGAGATGAGATATCAAATATCTCATACACTTGCGGAGCATGAAGGGAAGGAGTCACTCCAAGGAGACTTTCTTCAATTCGAATTGACTGTGATGATGATTTTGCTTCTTATTCATCTTGAAAAAATTCATCAGAGAGAGTAGACAATGAGAATTTTGAGTAAATAAACTTTGTGGTTCTAAATGTGCTCTCCAAATTGCTATAGAAATCCTCATTGTGATTCCCAAAGGTTCTATCCAGTTTTGTCAAGAGATATTTTGGGTATTCTGCAAGATAAAAAAGGTAGCGCAAGATTGGAGAAAATTCCACGCATATTGTTCCATATGCTCTATCATTGTCATTTAGCCAGCCATTATCATATTCATAATACTCTTTTCCAAGTCTTATATATACCTCATAGAGACCTTGTCTCTTCAAATATGCAATCATCTTCAACTTCCATTTTAAAATTTCTTGTGGATGGAGTAAGAAGAGGAAATGATAATATCGAATCCATATGAAGTTGAACCTACAAATATAACTGCAAAACTAAAAATATTCAAGCTGTTGAATCATTCTATTCCTATCGACATGAACATTTTTTAAGGGTCCATCATTCCTGCACCACCACTTTGACTAAATCCAGAGGAAGCAAGGTACCTTTTGTGGGACTTATGTGTAAATCATGTTGCTTCTGATGTTCAATGGAGAGAAACAAGCATGAATCCTGCCTGAGAAGGATCTGATACCATATTAGAATTTGAATGTCATGTATATATTCAAGCAGATAGTTCAAAATATAATTGCAATAAAAAGAAAATGAAGATACAAACTGAACAAAACAAACCACACATGAAACAAACAAGTATTGCTCAGGAATTTACAATAATAAAATCTGGTGTTACAATAGTTTACATAGGAAAAGAATTCAAATCCATTAGGTAGCAATTCGAATCTATCCAATATATATGACTGTATCTAACTGACCACCTAAGTTATGGTGTCTCAATCAATATCAGAGTCCAATAGATCAATTCCCAAATGTCCAACAACTCAATCAATCAATGATAGCTATTTAAATCAGTGCAACTGAGTGTGGTAGGTGGGCCAAGGAACCTACTCCACATGTAGCCATGCATTAGCCATGCATAACTAGTTCTAGATAACTGATTGTGAACCAATTGGGGGATAACTAATACTAACTAGTTCCAACTCCAACTAACTGAAGGAGGTTGGTGCCGGGACTCTCAGTGGCTCCTAAAATGTAGGGATTTGTCTAGGAGGCACCCAAAGTGAGGCATGCCCATGAAATAAGTGGAATTTAACCTCTAGTACTCTTCCACACACTTCAATGACTTGTACATGTGTCCCCATTGGTCCAAGTGGACCCAATAGTACTAGAAGACCCAAATAATTAATTAAGGTTCCTAGGTTAGGCTAAAATAATCTAATAGATTTTTGACCAAGGGAGGATTAATAATCCTAACATGTTTTCAAATTTCTAACCCACATAGTACAGGGCTATGCAATAGTTGGGTACATGATGTGAAGTGTGATGTAGTACATATCTTGCATACGTGATGCGAACTATGATGTAGTACATATCTTGCAAAGAGTCTTAATTATCAAATAGATTATATGATGACACATTTCAATAATATTGATAGCATCGCAGTATGGTTTGATAGGGTATATACCCAGTATACCCAGTATGTTGAGAGGGATGAATGTATTTTCCACCCTATGTTACTATGATACTTGAGGTCATGGGAGGGAACTGTTTAGACAAAATCTCCATGTTGTTGTGATGGCAACAGTCAGATGCCTGCTAGGAAAGGCTAGGTTTACTAGTTAGCCAACATTACCACTCTCAGGTTCTCTGTGGTAACACTAGTATAACTGACATCCACTTTGTACTAGCAGAGGAAGGAGAGGGAAAATGCATATGTAGGTTAGGGTTCGAGGATATGTTAGTTAGTATTATTGAGGATTGGGTATTTTATGATACCAAATTAGTGATGTTAGGTGTTCATCTTCTTTGACAGGTTAAGTTAATAAGAACATAAAGGTAAGATAGGAAATCATGCTAAATATAAGAGGGAGTAATTGTTAAATAACTAAGAATGCTAAAGAAATTTTATTATATATGTATACTTGTCTTGTTTTTGTGATGGATTATTAGTATGAGTTAGAATTTATGCATAGGAAATATGAGGTATGTTTATAGTACATGTTCAACTTGTGCATGTATGACCATACATGCAAACCTTGCACACGCATGCTACTATCGATATGAAAGTATGTAACATGTCGAATAATCATATAAGTTGTAGTAGGAAATAATATAGTTACGCATTGATCAATTCATATAATGGATGTTTAGTTTTTAGGGAATGTGCAATAGTAAGTCAACAAAAATATTTGTTAATTGCATGTAGAGACTGTAATAAGAAATTAAGAGAAGTACTATCATTATGAAATATCATTGACAAACATTAACCTTGGATAGTTGTATGGTTTAACTAGTAATCATGGTTAATTAAACTAGTAAATGTACCTTGTTTATCAAGAAAATTGTACTAGATTAGTCATAGGGTACTGAGTGATTAAAGAGATACATGTCAATGTTATTAATTTCAATCAATTAATAATAATATTATTATTAATTATTATTATTATTGTTATTATTATTAGTAGTAGTAATGTTTTCTTTTTTGTTGGCAAAGTGGTGGAACCCCCCTGACTAGCAAGGTTTCCATTAGCTAAGAAACCACAAAACAGGGGCATCTAAGCCGTCAAAATCATCCGGGGATCGCACCCGTCCTAGACCGCACCAACCCTTAACATGGTTGGATTTTTTGGTATCTGACGACATTAGAACCGGTGACCTTTCAGCTTAGGGGGCATCTTAACCATACCCGACCACCAACTGTTCTACATCTCGTGGATTATTAGTAGTATTAATGTTGTTAATGACAATAAATAGTAATTAATGATAGTATTATTACTATTATATTGCCATTAAGCTTAGCAAAGATAAATGTTGGTGTTATTAATTGCAATTAATTAATTATAAACGTATTATTATTTTTATAATTGGTAGTAATGTTCTTAATTACCATAAATAGTAATTGATATTAGTGTTATTACTATGAGGTTTCCATTAAACTTAAATGATTATCCATTACAAAATCCATAAATGAATATGTTAAAATATCCAATTACTAGGTTCCTATTATTAAGATGATTTAATTCAAAACCTTGTAAACTATTATTAACTTAATGAATATACCATATAATTAAAGACATGGATTCATTAAAATTATTATAAAAGTAATACCATGTGAGACAAAGTATCCAAAGCTAGATTGATAAGTTAATTAAACTGTCACTCCAAATTACCAAGGGTCAAGAGGATAACTATTCAATTCTTAATTAATTCAACATATTAAATGACGATAAGGACCATAATGGATCCACCATCTCATGAAGATCCCAAAGTAGACAGTTCAAGAATACTTAATTAATGTACAATCTATTCATTAAATAGAGTTGAGCTAGATTTAATAACATTTAACATCCCAAGAAAGAAGTACATAATACATAATATTTTAAATAAGAGTTAGATGGTAAAACATAAGGGGGAATTGAATGCTTCGGGGGAAAGATGGTGGAATAAGGTGGAAGAAAAATGAATCTAAGAAAATGTATAAAGAGAGGGAATTGAAGGGTTTTGGGGGATGGTTATTTTGGGAAGTTTATGAGAAAAGATCAAAGAAAGTGTCGTAACAAAGGAGAGAAATATTGAGGAGGGGGTGAAATCAAGGATCGAAAATTGATCTGAAGGGAAGGAAGATTCTGATGGGAGTACATAATTCATCGACTTCCTAGGCTTAGCACAATCAAAGATGGTCAATAGGGTGGTCCATCTGGTTTTGGTAACAAAATATTGTATGGGAAAAGGGTAATGACACGGGGGAAAGGGAACTGTTTACAACCTACATAAGTCTAGGTATTCTTCTGTGGTTATATTTTTTTTAGTAATTAATTGTTTAATAATTATGCAAAAAGGGAAATTTGCAGATGAAATAGAAGAAGTAGTTAAATTGAAAATAGATAAATGACTTAACTATTATACTATGTTAGAATTTTCCTATGTCACGAATTTGATGATTTGAAAACTGATTACTTTTAAACTCCTAGAAATTATTATGTTACACCCTAAGTAAACAAACTGAAAACTCATAGAAAAAAAATGTTATTTTCTTTGGAATTTATTACAATAACTCAAAATGAACTCAGCTAGTACTGAGAAGAGCTTAGAAAAATACATACTCAATTCTCAGTCGGGCAAGGAGGGAATCACATTATCCCCCAACTACTTTCACTTGCATTCCATCAACTACTGAACATATCCATGCATACATGTACTAACTACCAATTATTTATTAGATTTATTTTGTATTATAATTATTTATTTTGAATTTTGAATGCTACTCAATGAATCAATCCCGAAAATACACTTGTCAATCCTCCTGCAATGTAGGAAAACCTTAAACAGGTTAAAATGATTTAATATAATGTAACTCAAAAGTGTTATCCGAAAAAAAACATATAAATAGAAAATAAAATTATAATAACTATTTTGGAAATAAAAAGAGAAATGATTGATGCGTTAAATAAGGTTAAGGTTCTTGTAATTAATGGTGTAAAATGAATAATGATTAAAGGGATGAAGAATAAAAGGAGGTTTAAATACTTTAAATTTTATTTATTTATTTCAAGTTTTAAATTTGAATAAATTAATAGCTGAAAATAAAAGGGGAAGACAAATTAAAAATGCAATTAAAGTTAGAGAAATAAAGAGATCAATAAGTATGATTAAAAAAACTTGGTCAAGGGAGAGACAAGAGAGGAGGAACATAAATTTCAAGGGGTTAAAAGGTCTTAGAAGGGGTCAGGGAGATATTAATAATGAAAGAAATAGTGTAAAAAAGGAGGACCAAAGTAGTAGCACAAAAAGGTAAAAAAATGAGAGAAAGGTGGAAATTAGTGGTTTAGATGGTGGATTAAAGGTTTCCATGACGTAGTTAATTTATAGTAGTCATCTCGATTGAAATTATTTATGTTTTTCTCAACTTCAGGAGATTTCCTTATAAGGAAATAAGGGTAATGAGAAGTTTGAGAAGGAAATTTTGTCTGGTCAAAGCAGATAAGGTGTTTAGAATTGAAGGAATGCTCTACAATGGTGGATTTAGCAAGGCTATTGTGCTTAGTGTCAGAAATGTGATGTTTGAGTCAAGCGGGTTAAATTTATCTTTCATACTTAAATATATTTTTATGTTTTTCTTAATCAATAGTATAGAAACATTGTCCATGATTTCTTGGATATAAGAAAGAGAAATTAAATCTCATGTCAGGGGGTTGGATCGAGGGCGGACATGCCTGGGATAAAGAATAGAAGATAAAGCTTTGTTGATTTGGGTAAGGGAGTAACCATTTTTTGGGATGGTATTGGTGAGGTGGGCTTGTTCTGCATTCAAATGATTGAGAGTATATATCTGTATGGCTCTAGCAATAAGGGTTTTAAGAACTGATGATTTTTGGGGACGGTGGAGGTGGGAAAGGACATGTAAGTATTTATCAGTGTGGGTATTTTTTTGAAATACTTGATGAGACCAAGAGCCATCTCAATGGTGGGTTCCTAAAACATCAAGAAAAGGAAGGGAGTTTCTCAACTGCAATAGAATGAAAATCCAAAAACATTGAAAAAATTATAATTGTTTATTAAGAAAACGATGATTATTAAATTTTAATTGAATTTTTGCTTAATTTTATTTAGTCTTTTTAATTAATATGTAAAAAAAAATATTTTACTTGGTGATTTTAAATCAATTTATATAAAAATTTATGCATTTTAGATGATGATCTACAGAGGAAATAACAACATTTTTTGTTATTAAAATAGAGTACTAAGTAAATTCCAAGTTCCTCTGTTATTTATATCAATCAAGTGTGCAATAGTTGTGGCTCCTTTGTATTCACATCAAGTAGTATTAGATTTGAATCCATTAGATAAATTTATTGAGAGTACCAAGCTATTTCTAATTTTTTTAATGTATGTATGTATGTATTTATGTATGTATGTATGTACATACACACAGACACAAACATATCTATATATCTATATCTATATCTATATCTATATCTATATCTATCTCTCTCTCTCTCTCTCTCTCTCTCTCTNGAAATTTCACAACTAACTAGCTCTACATGTGTGTGTAATTAAAGCTCATGGGGCATACACTACACAACATGGTGGTAAAAATGATACGTCAAGTTGTGAGTGCCATAAGTTGACACCTGTAGTCATTGTAACTCTATCACTAGAGGAATACCACACTATGTTAAACATTGAACCTATAGGGAAGAAAGGGGTTCCTCTTTATTCTATGGTTTATTGTTCCTTTCTTGTTGTGCATGCAAAAATTATGCCTCCAACATGTTGAGTTATCTTCTTCATGCCCATGTTAATGAGTGAGTTCTTACCAATTTCCATGATTTGTCCATGACTCACACATGTATACTTTCAAAATGATTTTATGACTCTAAAATGCAACACTAATTGGGTATTCAAGCATGCAAAAACCCTAAGGTTGTTCATAAAGTACTATAAGACTATGTTGACTATGTTAAACATTTGAATTTTCGGAAAGGATGAAATTCCATTTATATTGTATTGCTTATTGTTTCATATTTGAGAAAAGAATATAGAAATAAGATATTAAATTATAAGAAATGAAGTTTTGATGAAATATTCATGTTTTTCTCCAACTTTAATCATGCACAGTGCATAAATCTAACTATGTATCCCTGATTTACTTAATCAAATACACTCTAAATGTTCACCTAGTTTGAGACCACTCTAATCCCTCTTTAAGGGTCATTACTCAATTTATATGAAAGTAATGAGAAGAAATTCCATAAGCGAGCAGGGAGGTTACAAATTTATACTAGAACCAAAGAAGTAAAGGAACAAATCCAATGATTAATCTTCTCATAAAAAAGATACCATCTAAAAATAACCAATATGAGATAGATTCCTTGAGGATAATTCTTAAACACCCACACTTCGATCTTAGTGGTGATCTAAATAAAAAATTTAATAGGATATGTGTTGAAATATTGTAACTTCGAAGAATGTTATAAGTGTGTTTTATTGATGTACCCCAAGGGAGATGTATTATTCCTTTTCCGAGATGTTACTGTTGTATTTGGTCACCATAGAGTCATGAGGTATAAACCTCGTTGTAAGTCAGGTCAATAGTACCCCAATGAATCTAATATAATATTGTTTTGAGTCTTCCTAGGTGAATTTGGTCGAGTCACTTTAGTAGGGCTGACTTATTAGGGTAAAAGTCAAGTGACTAAAAGAGTATAAATAAAGTATATGTGTTCCTCATTTGAACACACGCACACTCTCTTATGTAGTGCATAGATTAGAAAGAGAGATATACATACCAACAAGAAGGAGAATACTTGTTTTGGGGGTTTTATTTTATACATCTATATAGAGGAAGTTTTGTTGGGTTTTCTTCCCCTTTAGTGTTTCACAGGATGAATACTGTGTATATCTTGTCATTGTGTTTCTTTCAGTAATTCTTCATATTCTACTATTGTGAATTTGGATTCAAAACCAATGATATCTATCGAATAATGTGAAATATTAACATGGTATCATATCTATCCTGAATATAACATCCTTCAAAAGGGGAAACTCTCTCTCCTCTTCCTTCGGAATAAATTACGGTTTCTACAAAGTTTGGGATTTTGAATATCTACTTACATAGAAAGTCTCCCCTCTCTATAGCACATATATTGATACCTAGATCAAAATTTTTGAATGGGTGGATCTCTATGAAAGCCTAAATAAGAAAACTATAGAAAGCCAGAACCAGAAATATGCAGAAACTAAAATCTCACTAGCAAGTTTTGAAAGGTGAAGATTTGGAAAATCCAGAAACCAATTGGACCAACCAACTCGCCTTAGTTAAGCACATGTCCTAGTAAGTTTATCTTTTCATTTTGAAAAATTTCAATTTTTAGTTCCCTCCTGGATAAGATGCACCCAAGCATTAAGCTTGAGGACAAGATGAAAGGCACAGAAAAATTCCTAGGATGGGAGTATACGATTGGTATCATTATTAGAGAGAATGATCTGGTAAAATACATCAAAGATGAAGTTACATAACCAAAATAAGATGAAGCTAAGGAGAATCACCATAAGGACTTAATCAAGGTAATGAGGATCATTTTTTATTCGATTAAATATCACTTGATCCCTCAACTGTCGTGTAAGAAGACAACAAAGGAAATGTATGATTTCCTTTCTAGAATAGATGATGTGAATAACATCAACAGAAAGATGAATTTGAGAGCTCAACCAAAGGGTACCAATATTAGTGCAAGACAATCCATTCAAGATTGCTTCATGAGGATATTCTAGTTCAGGGAACAACTAAGTTCCATTGGAGAATCTCTTGATGAATATGAATTAGCTATGAATTCTCTCAATGGCCTCACTAGACCTTGGGATTCATTCATATAGATGTTGTGTTCCAGAAAAGAAAGTATGAAGTTTAAGACTCATATAGATGTTGTGTGCGAGAAAAGGAAGTATGAAGTTTTACATTGAAATTGACACCTCAAGTGCTTCATGAACTTATCATCTCAAACATGGGAACACACATATATAGATATATATGTAAGAACTAATTACTACTAAAGAACATGCTACACCAGGGATTTTATGTTCTAGGTCAATCTCAAGGATTTATTTCATCTGAACAACCTATGTCCAGGATCTATTATGTTCAAACAACCTTTGGGGCGTATTACATTCGAGTAACCTGCATACCACCCCATGCATCATTTTACACTCCGACAACGCACAAGACTTATCACATTCGAATAGCATGCGTACCACGAGAGGGCTCATATTTTCCTTCGTATAACCTGTCGTAAGACTTATTACCTCTGAATAACCTGCGTACCATGCCAAGAATCATATTTACATTCTGATAACTTGTCTCAAGACTTATTACATCTCACTAACCTACGTATCATGCAGGGGATCATATTTATACTCATACAACCTACAGGAATGAGTACGTCTAAGAAACCTTATACATCGGGATCTTTTTCCCTCGGACAACCTATCTCATTTCCTATGTGAGAAATCATGCATACACATCTTATGGTCTCTTATTATTTCTAGCATAGAAACATATAAGGATTGATTGCATCTAAGGATAACCTGCAAGCTTCACCAGGACTTATTACATCCAAGGACAACCTACAGGATTGCTTACATCTAAGAAACGCATGATCTTCAACATGATTTTATGCTTAGATAACCTATCTCTAGAGCTATTCTAGAACTCATCACTCCCTATTTTGAGGGGTTTCATTCTGTATCACACCAAGTCTTTCTCTAGAGTACTTGAACTTCAATATGGATAGAGTATGGTTCAACACATCGACTATCTTCTCATTCGTTTCCATGTACTAGTGGAGATTCACTGCTACTCTTTGCACCATATCCATGAGATAGTGTAACTTGATATCAATGTGCTTCAACTTGTCATGGAACACATGGTTCTCTGACAAATTCACACAACTTTGATTGTGGCGGAAGATAAGACTTTACAAGTCATATCTATATGGAGATCAAACAAATCAGACACTATCTTCTACAGCCACACTACCTCGCAACTAGCCGAGAAAGAAGTAACATGCTCTAGCTCAGTTGTACTCAGTTCCACACATGATTTCTTCTTGCTAAACTAGGAGATCATGTCAGATCAAAAAATGAAGTAGTAACCCAAAGTTCTCTTCATATCACTGGAACTACCTTCCCAATCCAAATTAACATAATCATGTAGGATAATCTTCTTATTTGCATCATACTTGATCCCATAATCCACAGTACCTTGTAGGTACCTCAATACATGATTTGTAACTATTAGGTGAACATGTCTTGGATCCTTCAGGAATAGGCTCAGGGTATTAACAACAAAGCATATCTCAAGTCTCATATTCATTAAATACATTAATGAGCCAAT
The DNA here is from genome assembly GCA_001517045.1 of Pseudotsuga menziesii. Lineage (NCBI taxonomy): Eukaryota > Viridiplantae > Streptophyta > Pinopsida > Pinales > Pinaceae > Pseudotsuga > Pseudotsuga menziesii. Next base: position 189,706 of record LPNX010439196.1, read on the forward strand.
CATCTGACGATACATCATGTCATCAACTCAATCAAATAAAGCATCACATATCAGTTTCAATTTTGATGCCACATGTGTGGGTATCACCTTATAGTCCAATATTCTGAATCTCTTAAAAATATATTTCATTGACAAAGGAAAATCCTATCTACATTCTACCACACTTCGATGTCTAAGAAGTAGTGCATCATCCCTAGGTATTTCATCTCAAACTTTGTAGCAAGTCTCCTCCTTGCACATTTAATGAGTTCATACTCACCCATCAGAAACAAGTTATCGACATATAGAAGGAGCATCACTGGTCTTGTTCCTTCAACCTTGAAGTAAAGGCTAGAATCCTATTTACTTTTGGTAAATCCTTCTCTAATAAGGAAGGTATCGATCCTACCATACCATGTCCTCAGTGTCTGTTTCAATCCATACAAGGTCTTCTTAAATTTGCACACATGAGTCTTCATGTCATGTGGCTTTTATCCCAATGGTTGTTCTATGTACACTTTATCCTCAACTACACCATTCAATAATGTTCTCTTGACATCCCTCTGGTGTATATTCCATTTCATAACTACAACTAATGCAAGTATGGTCCTAATGGAAGTGTACCTCACCATGGGTGCAAATGTCTCCTCATAGTCTATGCCTTTTTTCTGTGAGAAGACTCATGATAGGAATTTTTCCTTATATTTCTCGATACTTCCATCTGTAGTATGCTTGATCTTATAGGTCCACTTACAAGTCATGACATACTTCTTCTTCAATCTCAAAACTATCTCCCATACATCATTCTTTGTAACACCCCGGTTTTGACCCCAATTGCATTAAATTGTAAATGATGTAAATAATGTTATTAAATCATGGTGTGGAGCTCAAGGCCAAGGCCCCACCATGGAGTTAGTGTTTTATGTATTGGACAGTAAAATCAATTTATATGGTTTTAGTGATTTTCGAGAACATCATATTTTGGACATCATGTAAATATGAAGATTAATAAAAATACCGACAACTAGCTATGTCAATGCAACATTAAAGAGTTGGGGCTGGGATTTCATAAGGAACATGGAGGCAAAATATTCAAACCATTGAGCCAATAGGGTAAATAAAAATTCCAAAGGGAGAACCCATAAAATTATCAACTACCCATTTTTTCTTTTTTGCTCAATCATCTATTTCTTCCAGAAATTGGTTAAAGTAGTTAATGCCTTGAGATGGGAAGAGTGTGGCAGTCAAATTCGAACTAGAGAGGCCATGAGTTTTTGAAAAATGTGTTTTTGTATTATGGGGAAAGTAAATGTCTAGAAATGCATTCCCATCCCATGTTTCACTCACGTTCTTCATTTTCTCATGCAACCAAAGCTTGTTGTGCTCTTACCTTCACGTTTTCTATCATTTCCTCATTCCTTCATGCCCAGAAATCCGTTTTTTTATTTTTCAGTGAATGGTCAGCAAATATTCACTATTTGTGGGTTTAGGGAGGTCATTTTTTCTCTTGTAATTCCCATAGACATTTTTGTGAATTTGAATCCATGAATTGGGGGTTTGTAGAGCTCATTTATGCCTCTATGAAGCCATTCAATGTTTCCTGAAATGATTTTCTCACTTGGGTTCTTTTTCCCCATCTACCATTTTTAATTTTTGGTTCCAAGGGTTCTTTTTCCATACCCAACACTTGTGTTTTGTTGTTCTGTAAATCATTTCTTTGGCTTGAACCATTAGGAGTGGAGGAGGCCATAATTGTCTTGATAAAGGTAGTGAAGAGAGGTACCTCACAGAAAGATCAAGAGGGGCTGGTTAGTCTTCTATACACTCTGAAGAGCACTGGAAGGGAAGGTATAGCCTGAGGGACTGTGTAGAAGAGATAGGGATACTTCCTTGTGTTGGTTGTGTAGGTGTTGTGGAGGCCAATCAAGATATTGTGTATGTGAACTTTAGCTCTGTGGTTGAGCTCACTAGCTTAGCAATTCACCTTTCCACTGCCTTAGTAGCCTGACAAACCCAACTATGTTTGTCTTGGTTAAGTTTTGATGTGTATATGAATATGTCTGAGCCTGATGTTCCCAGTTTCTTGTGGAAATCATGCCCAGCTTGGGGTGGAAGTGGTGTTGAGATATTGATTAGCACACTAGCCTATGGTTGGGTGGAACGTTGCAGTGGCATATCAAGTTGCAGGACAACTCCTTTTTAAGAGAAGTATCTCTTGTATTTAACTCTACAATGTATTTTTTATGATTTATTATTAACATAATGAATGTGTTGAATGATATTTTCTTTCACTATGTATTTTCATGTATTAGGTATCTATGTATAATTTTATGTTCAATGCATTTGATTATTATATTCATGGGGCTAGATCTCTTGTTCTGTTAGATAGAGTAGTAGTGTAAGTCACGTCCTCTCCATCTAGTAGAGGGGAGGGGACATGACATTCTTCATGATAGAATCATACTCTTTGATCATGGAGTCCATCCATTATTTATTTTCTGAAGCCTCTTCATAGGTGGAAGGTTACTTATCAATGATGTCAAACAGCAGGGCCACATAGTTGTTGTAAGGCTTCAGCCTTTTCTTGTATCTATGCACTCCTTATTGAGTGCCATACCTTTATGCTTCTTGTATGAGCTGTCATGCCCATTATAGTTTCCTCTTTTGGGATTCCTTCTCTATAAGTGTCTCGATCGACTCTTATCATTATTCCATGTTAATATCTTCACGATCTTATGGAAATGCTTCTCTAATTTCCATACCTTAGACTCTCATTTTTTTAGGTTCCTAAACCTATTGAATAGGTATCCTCCTGGATCAGAAGTATGTTGAGTCTTCATCAAAGGTTACATATCTGTTTATTTCGATCTTCTTGAATCTTGGTAACTATATTCAACGGGCCTTTTATGTATCGTTGTAACCTACGAATATACCCTTCCTCCCAAAAGGATCGAGCTTGGTCCTTTTCTCCTTTGGGATATGTATGTACATTGGGAAATGAAATTTTCTATGATGGATAACTTGTGTATTCTCTCCTGAGAAATCCTTTTTCAGAGTTTTTTTGTCAATTACTGAATGAGGAGTACAGTTCTGTACATACACAACTATTCTTATTTCTTATGTCCAAAGTTTCATAGGAATATCTTGGTCATGTATCATTTCTTTCGTTTCACAACCCCATTGTGTTGAGGATTGTATAGAGTGCTCAACTCCCTCTTAATCTAAGACTCTATGCAGAGCTCCTTGAATTCTTCCGAGGTGAATTCTCCACCATTGTGTAACCATGGATTCTTGATCTTCCTGTCAGTTTCGTTCTCAAGCAAGTATTTATATTCCTTGAACTTACTGAATACTTCATTTTTCCCTCTCAAGAAATATATCCAAGTCTTACATGAGAAATCATCTATAAAGGAAATATAGTACAAATACCTGCTTAATGAGATAGAAGACATGGGTCCACGTACATCCGAGTGTACTATGTCCAATATTCTTTTAGACTTGCTTTCACTACTGGGAAATGTCTTCATAGCATTCTTTACTTGTGCACACCCTTTCCAAATTCCTTCATGATTTTCCTAGATCCTCTTGGATTCTAAAGACTTCTTTTCTTTCCATCAATAGTGCTCTATAGTGCACATGTGAAAGCCTTCGGTACCATAGATCACTTGGTTCTATTGAATCATGAACCAATGCTCGTTCAGGCTGTCCTTTTAGTTCTTACAAACCATCTTCTTCTTCTACAATCACTATTGCACCATCTATTGTCTTTCCTTTAGGCCACATTATAACTTGGCCATTGACAAATGAAACTCTCATTCCCTTTGAATGTATTGCAGAGATGGAGATAATATTCTTCTCCAATCTTGGAACATACATCACATCCTTCATCTTTAATAATTTCTCGTATTCTATCTTGTATGAAGCTACTCCACTCCCTTTTATGGGGTATTGATAATCATTGTCAAGTTTCACCTTTTGAGGTGAATCATGCTCAAACATATTAATGAATGATTCTTTGTATACCGTTATGTGTTTGGATGCCCCACTATCCAAAATCCAATCATTGTTTCCATGTGAGATAATGCAAACAAGTACTGAGATTATTACATACTCTCCATCTTAATAATCCTTCTCTCCTCTGAATATTTTATTTGTTTGTACATCATCCTCGACACCATGAGAATGGTGTCTCTTTTTCTTGATGGGATAGTATCTTGGAAAGTGTCCCAATTCATCAGAATTATAGCATCGGACATTTGAAAGATATCTCTTTATCTTCTTTTGTTTCTTGTCCTTCTTCTTGTTTTAATTATAGTTCTCCTTTATTCTCCTTATTCTTGAAGTTCTTCCTGGGGTGAACTGTGATATATTTATCTTCAATTTTTCCCATCTTCTCTTCTCTTGTTACGAGTTGTGCTTTTTCTTGTGTGGATTATTCTCAAAGTAGGATGAAAACTATCAACTTCCTTCTTGCATAGATTACTTGAATGAATGAGTCTAATGATATAGGGAGACCATTCAAGGTAGTCATCACAATTTCTTCTCCTTCGACATTCTCTTCAACTACTTCACGTTTTTCTTTTATTTGAGCAACCCTTGTGAAGTAGGATTGTATAGTCTCTGATTTATGTATCTTCACATTCTTCAACTGGTTCTTTAAAGTCATCTTCTGGTTGATGTTTTTTCCTTCGAAAACCTTTTTCAAAGCAACATATACTTACCTTGGTTTCTTTAAGGAGGACACATGGAATATTAGGTGATGCTTAATACAATCTGTAATGATTCTCTTGTCCTTAGCCAAGTTCTTATTATGAGTAGCCTTAGCCTCATCTCCTTCTTGTTCTAGAACTTACCATTGATGTACTAATCCAAATCATTCTCTTCAAGGATCTGGGATATTATGTACTTCCATGCTTGAAATTTATCATCCCCTCCAAGATTGTCCTCAAGCAGAGTATGGTGAGTCATATTTTCAAATGAGAAACTAAAATGGAAATAACAAGTATTTATATCTTAGATATTTGAGGTGTCTAAACTAGTTGACCTAGGGTTTGTTAGAGAAACCCTAATTTTCCAAACATGGAGTATTGGAATTTTGTTTGGACAAAAAGATTTGCCTCCTTGAGGCGAGTTACTCAGCAAGTTCCTTTCCTGAAGACAGAGGTGGGAAGCCTCCATAACTTTATGTCGTACTTTCTCCCAGCACCAGTGAGAAGGTCAAACTTGTAACTTCTTCAAATCTAAAATTGTTTTCATGAAAATATGTGCCCTACTGAGGTGAGTTATCCTAGATCTCTTTTATTGATGATCTATGGAGAGAAGACCATGAATTAGGAAGCCCTAGTTTTAACTACTCCAAAGTGCCTTGTTTCAAAGAGGCTATGATACCACGTTACTTTTTCTTATATATTGTTATCTAAGTTAGGATATTTATCTAAAATAATAAAAAGTACATCAATATGCATAGGATATAACAAATACACAATACACAAATATTTTCATTAGGGAAGCCATAAAAGAGAAAACCCTCCAAACTTCCTTAAAATAGTAAAGTCATAAAGACTATGTCATAAGATGAACAATCCCAGTAATAAGAAGTCTCCAATGGATATCTATCTCTCCTCCCTTTTCTCTCTCGTTCTCTCTCATGTGAACTTAAGTGAGTGTGAGGTGTGCATAAAAGAGGGAGGGCACTTCCCTATTTATACTAATCATGTGATTGACCTGTTACATGACTGGGGCTGACCTCTTACCATAGTAGGGTTGAATTATCCTAGAGAGACTCAAAATACACATTACATGATGTTACACTAGGAGATATTTCCACGAGTTACAACAGAGGTTGAACCTCAACGTCTATACCCAATAATGAAAAAGCAAAAGGAGGTAAAGGCATCTCTGATGGGTGTATAACAACCAACAATGACAATATACATAAGAATATCTTTCAAAGTTACAAATACATCAACAGTGCATTAGGTCTCTCTTTGATCGACCTGTGTTCTACCAACATAGCAGAACTACCAAGGTGCACACCAAGTTCCTTATGACCTCATCATCTCCAACATGGGAATACAAACATACAAGGACTGGTTAAAAACAAACAACCTATGTACCACGCTAGGACTATTACATTCCAGGTCAACCTCAAGGACATATTACATCCAAACAACCTGCGTCCAAGAAATTTTCCATTCAGACAACCTTCCTGGACTTATTACGTCTGATGAACCTATGTACCATGCCAAGACCCTTTTACACTCCAAAAAACCCTTAAGACTTATTATACCTGAACAAACTGTGTACCATGTCAGGATCTTTTACACTTTGGATAACTTGTACCGGTACTAATTACATCCAAGGATAGCCAGAAAGCTTTGCCAAGAACAATTACATCCAAGGATAGCTAGAAATATTTGCCAAGAACAATTACATCCAAGGAAAACATAGTGGATTGATTATGTCTGAGTAACTTGAGTACTGCGGCATACTATTTTCCAATCGAACAACTTGTCTCATTTCCCATGTGATATCTCATGCATCTATGTCTTCTAGTGTCTTGTCATCTTTTAGCATAGGAACACATCAAAATTTATTAGATCCAAAGATAACTTGTGATATTCTCCAGGATTGATTACATCTGAGGACAATCTATAGAACTTATTGCATTACCAAGACAACCTATATATTTTCCTATGCTAAAACGAAGCACTCCCTCTTTTGAGGGGTCTCATTCTAGATCACACCAAGTCTTTATATGAATTACTTGAACTTCACTATGGCTATACTCTTGGTAAATACATCGGTTATCTTCTCATCTGTTGCAACTTATTGGAGCTTTACTTCTCCTCTTTGCACCATATCCTTGATATAGTGGAACTTGATATCTATGTGCTTCAACTTTTATGGAAAAATGGGTTCTCCAAAAACTTCACGTAACTCTTATTGTTGCAGAATATAGAATTCACTTCTAACTGCATATCAAATAATTCAGACAATAGCTTCTGCAACCATGCTTCCTCATAACTAGCAGAGAAAGTAGAAACATACTCTTTCTTTACTGTACTTAATGCCACATAGGATTTCTTCCTAATAAACCAAGAGATCATGCCAAATCCCAAACTGATGCAGCAACCCAAAGTGCTCTTCCTATCAGTGGCACTACTTTCCCAATATGAATCAACATAATCGTGCAAAATAATCCTCTCACTCACATCATATCTGATCCCTTAATCCATTATACTCTTTAGGCATCTCAATAAATGCTTTGTAGAAACCAAGTGAACATGTATCAAATCTATTAGGAACTGGATCAGGGTGTTCACATAAAAGCATATGTATGGTCTCTTATTAATTAGGTACATCAATGATCCCATCATCTAACTATACATCGTGGCATCGACCAATTCTGATGAAGCATCACACATAAGCTTCAAGTTTGATGCCATAGGTGTGGCTATCGCTTTGTAGTCCATCATTGTGAATCTCTTCAAAATATCCACTGGATACATTCCTTGTTCAAGGAAAATCCCATCTGCACTCTACCACATCTCCATTCCTAAGAATTAGTGCATAATCCCTAGTTTTTTCATCTCGAACTCAGTAGAAAGTATCCTCTTTTCAATTTTGATGAGTTTCTCCTCTCTTGTTAGGAACAACCTTCTTCAATTTGCACACATGAGTCTACTTGTCATGTGTCTCGAATCCTGATGGTTGGCCTACGTACACTTCCTCCTTGATTACACCATTCATGAATGTTTCCTTGGCATCCATCTAGTGTATTTTCCATCTCTTAATCACAACCAATACAATTATACATATAATGGAAGTGTACTTTGCTACACGTAGAAATTTCTCCTCGTAGTCTATGCCTTCTTTTTGTGAGAAGCCTTGTGCCACAAATCTTGTTGTTTATTTTTCGATGCTTCCTTCAGTACCATGCTTGATCTTGTATATCCACTTTGAATTCATGAAAAACATCCTTTATGATCTTAGAACTATCTCCTAGATGTCATTCTTAATAATTGAATGATATTCCTCAATCATGGAATCCTTCCATTCTTTATTTTTTGCATCATGTTCATAGCTGGAAGGTTCCTTTTCAATTATGTCACACAATAAGGCCACATAGTTGTTTTAAGGTTTTGGTATTTTCCTTTCTCTTTGCATCCCTACTAGAGAGCCATACATTTATGCATCTTGTATGAGCTCTTGTGCCCATGTTAGTTTCCTCTTGTGGGATTCCTTCTCATGAGGCAGCTCTATAGGATCTTGTGGTTCTTCCATGTCATGATCTTCATTGTCTTCTAGAAATGCTTCTACAATTTTTGTACCTCGAACTCTCATTCCTTCTGGTTCCTTGACCTCTTCAATAAGTAGCATCATGGATCTATAGTATGTTGAGTCCTCATCAAATGTTACATCTCTACTAATGTTGATCTTCTTGGATCATGTGAAGTATATTTGGTAGGCCTTTTATGGATCATTGTATCATACGAATATATCCTTCCTCCTAGAAAGATCAATCTTGGTCCTCTACTCCTTTGGGATATGTTTGTACATTGGTAATCCAAATATTTTAACATGGATGAATTTTGGTTTCTCTTATGATAAATCCTCTTAAGGAGTATTAATTTCAAGTACTCGATGAGAAGTATGGTTTTGTACATATACAATTTTCCTTGTAACTTCTTCCCAAAGGTACATTGGAAGATCATGGCCATATAGCATTTATTTCTCTACTACTACTATGGTTGATTTCTTTCATTCTACAACACCATTCTACTCGGGATTGTATGGCATACTCAACTCCCTCTTAATCCCAAATTCTCTACAGAGTTCCTTGAATTCTTCCAAGGAGAACTCTCCTTCATTATATAACTTGCAAATTCTTGATCTTCATTTTAGTGTGGTTCTTGACCAAGTCTTTGTATTCCTTGAACTTACTGAATACTTAATTTTTCCCTTTCAATAAGTATATCCAAGTATTATGTGAGAAATCATATATAGAAGAAACATAGTACACATACACATTTAACCATATGGAATACGTTGGACCACATACATCTGAGTGTAATATCTTTAGTATTCCTTTAGATTTACTTTCACTTCTAGGAAATGTATTCTTTGCATTATTTCCTTACACACATCCTTTGCAAATTATTTCATTATTTTCCTGGATTTATAGAAGTCTTGAGACTTCTTTGCTCGCAATTATTAGTGCTATATAATGCACATGTGCAAGCCTTTGGTGCCATAGTTCACTTGGTTCTATTCACTCATGAACCAATGCTTATTCATGCTATCCCCTTAGTTGGTACAATTATTCGTCTTGTTCTCCAATTACCATTGTATCATTGATTGTCTTTCCTTTAGGCTACATTAGAACTTGGCCATCAAAAAATGCAAATCCCATTCCCTTTGCATCTAGTGTAGAGATGGAGAGAAGATTCTTCTTCAATCCTAGAAAATATAGCACATCCTTCATCTTTAAATATTTTTTGGAGTCTATCTTGTATGAACCTTTTCCACTTCATTTTATGGCGTATTCATAATCATCCCAAAGTTTCCCCTTGTGTGGTGACTCATCCTCATAGATATTCATGAATGATTCTTTGTATCTTGTCATTTACTTAGATGGCCCACTATCCACTATCAAAATCATTTCTTCCTAGTGCAATAATGCCTATGAGTGCTGATATTACCACATAATCTTCATCTCAATCATCCTTCTCTCTTATGAATATTTTGTTTTGTTGTTCATCATCTTCGACAGTATGAGCATGATTTCTCTTCTTTCTATTGGGACAATCTCTTGCAAAGTGTCCATTTTCACCCCCAAGTGTAGTATCAAATGTTGGAAGGATATTTTATGAACTTCTTTTGTTTCTTGTCCTTATTCTTGTTGTGATGGTGGTTCTACTTGTTCTTATAGTTCTTTCTAGTGTGAGTAGTGAGATCTTGATCTTTAGTTTCTCCCATGTTTTCTTATCTTGTTATGAGTTGAGGTTGTTCTTGTGTGCATTTTTTTTGGATTTAGATGAAAGAGATTAGATTCCTTCTTGCACATATCCCTTGAATGAATGAATTGCATGATATTAGGAGGAAATTAAAGGTGGCCATCACAATCTCTCCTTCTTCTACATTATCTCCAATTGCTTCAAGTTGTTCCGTGATTTGAGAAACCCTTGTGATGTAGGACTGTATAGTTTTTGAGTTCTATAGTTTCAAATTCTTTAGTTGGTTCATCAATTCCATCTTATGATTGATGGTCTTTCCTTCGAACATATTTGTCAAAGCATCAAATACTTACTCCAATGTCTTGAAGGATAAAAAATGGGGAATGGGATGATCCTTAATAGAATTTGCAATGATTCTCTTGGATTTAACCAAGTTCTTATTATGAGTAGCCTTAGCCTCATATCCTTATGGATCTAGAAATTCTCCACTGATGTACTAATCCAGGTCATTGTCTTCAAGGATTGGGGAGATTATGTGCTTCCATGATTAAAATTTATTAACTCCTCTAAGATTGTCCTTAAGCTGAGTATGGTGAGTCATCTTCAAATGAGAACCTCGAATGGAAATAACAAATATTCAGATGTTATGAAATTGAGGTATCTGACAACATTTTGGAGCTAAATGACCTAGGGTTTGTTAAAGAAACACTAATTTTGGAAACTTGGAGTTTGGGAATTATTTCTTGATAGAAATATGCACCTCCTTGAGGTGAGTTTCTCAAAAAATTCCTTTTCTAAATATTGAGGTGGGAAGCGTATAAAACTTGATTCCCTAGTTTCTCATGGCATTAGTGTTATGGTAAAAAATGAAACTTCTTCAAATCTAATTTTGCTTCCACCAAAATATGTTCCCCTCTAGGTCAAGTTACCCTAGTCGTCTTTTCTTGGTGATTTATGGAAAGAATACCTTGAACGAGGAAGATCTAGTTTCGAGTGCTACATAGTTCTGTATTTTAGAGAGGCTCTTATACTGTTTTATTTTTTATAATATAATTTTATTGATTAGGATATTTATCTAAAGGAAAAAAAACTACAACAAGATACACAAGATAGAGAAGATACACAAGACACAAATATTTTCATTGGGGAAACCATAAAGGAGAAAACCCCAAAAACTTCCTCGAAATAGTCCTATAGAAAAGAATGTATCACAAGAATAACAAATCCAATAACAATAAGACTTTTGAAACTATCTATCTCTCCTCCTTTTCTCTCTCTCTCTCTCTACTCATTCGAGCTTGAGTGAGTGTGAGTGTGTATAAATGAGAGAGGGAGGCTCCCTATTTATACATTTCAAGTGACTAAACTAATACATGAATGGGGATGACCTATTATCCTAACAGGGCCTACTTCTCCTAGAGAGACTCCAAAAATACATTACATGATGTTATACTAGTGACTATCTGAGAAGCCATTTTGAAATGCTCGCGAGAGGATCTATGTTTTCCAATAAATATATTAAAAAGAATGATTCTCTTATTTGATGATCTATCCATCTATCCATAGTATCATATCCTAATCTGGTGAACACACATGTGAGATATCGATTTTCCAAGTTGGAGAAAATGACTGTTTGCCTGCTAAAAATAAATGAAATATGCCTAAGTGTTAAAACCAGTTATAGAAGGATATTTTCATATGCCCATCAACTATTGTCCTTGAGATAAAAAATTAATCCAAATGCATGGGAATGTTCTTTGGTGATATGGCTATCCAACCATGGTCTCACATCTTTATTCTGGTGTTCACAAATGCAAAATAAAGGGCCGCAAATTTAAAGAAAAATAAAGTATGAGTGTGTAAAAAATATGACTGCACAGACGATCAATCCAAGAGAATAAATTCCATGGAGGATAGGTAAATCCCATGGCCAACAAGAGACCATTGGGTAGTAGAGAATGGAAGGGGATACTTTGCATCTTGTTGAAGAAACCAGTTTGTTTGTTTGATATGGTATCCACATCCATATGTACGAGGATTCAAGTTCTAACTAAAAAGACATTGAAAAATAATTTAATGCAGGGAAACATACCCAATGTATAGTTTTCTCATAAGTCACTATGAATGCAGAAATGATACATATGCAATATATCTATTCTTCACTCTAATGCTTGATAATTTTCATCATTAATTTTCTAAAAGTAAAAAAACCACAGTAAGAAAAAATAAAATGAGCTTCTTGTTTACCATACTAGGAAATAACAGATATGAAGCTTACCTCACCAGCAAGGCTATATTTTGCACATTCAATAGCATGACGCGATGCTCTTACAATGCTTTCCTGCATCCTTCACAACGTCTTTAGCATTACTTCAAAAGTGTCCCTGGAAATTTTTGCTTCTGTATCCCCACTAAGTGTTCCTACAATTGATTTTTTCTCTAAGCTTATTTTACCTTCTTCACTTCATTCTAGATCCATTGTATTTGGTAGACCCCACCGCTGCAAATATAAATATGATCAACATTTGAAATACTGCAAAAACAATGGAATACAAAAATAATGGGGAGGAGAACGAATTTAATGTCTTTCTCGAGGAATGAGAAGGTGTCTTCTAAAAAACAGTATTCTAAGAAATTTACTATCAAACAAAATCAAATAATTCAAAGTCTCCCAGTTCATCAAATTCAAGTAATCACTCTGCTTCCTCTAAAGTTACTCAACCACTTTTTGATAATAATGTTAATGTTGGAAAGATAGGGTGAAAATCAAAGTTGGACATATCATATATGAAACTATAAATAGTATTAAGGGGATTGACCTTCGAATGTTGTTTTCCAAATTGAAAACAAAATTGTCTAAGAATCCATTTTGAAATTCCCGCTGGAGGCCAATAATTCTATTAGAAAGACTGAATCTCTTCTCTGATGGTCTATCCATCTATCCATGGTATTAGATCCTAATATGGTGAACACATGCATGAGATATGGATTTTCCACGTTGGAGAAAACAAATGTTTTCATGTTAAAAATAAATTAAATCTTCCTAAGTGTTAAAACTAGTTATAGAAGGATATTTTCAGACTCCCACCAACTGTTCTCCTTGAGCCAAAAAATTAATCCAAATGCATGGGGATGTTCTTTGGTGATCGACCTATCCATCCATGGTCTCACGTACTTATTCTAGTGTTCACAAATGCAAAAGACAGGGCTACAAATTTAAAGAAAAATAAATTATGACTGTTAAAAATATGACTGCACATACAATCAATTCAAGACAATCAATTACATGGGGAATAGGTAGATCCCATGGCCAAAAATATGCCATTGGGTAGTAGATAATGGAAGGGGATACTATTCCTCTTGCTGAAGACACTCGTTTGGTTGTTTGATATATTATCCACATCCATGTGTAAGAGGTTTCAAGTTCTAACTAAAAAGAGATTGACAAATAAGTTAATACAGGGAAAAATACCCAATGTATAGGATTCTCAGAAGTCACTATGAATGCTGAAATGATCCACATGTAGTTTATCCATTCTTCACTATAATTCTTGACAGTTTTCATCATTAATTTTCTAAAAGTAAAAAAATCACAGTAAGGAAAAATAAAATGAGTTGCATGTTTACCATACTGGAAAATAACAGATATCAATATTACCTCACCAACAAGGATATATTTTGCACATTCAATAGCACGACATGATTCTCTTCCAATACTTTCCTTTGTCCTTGACAACGTCTCTAGCATTCCTTTAAAAGTGTCCCTAGCAATTGCTACTTCTGTATCCCTGCTAAGTGTCCCTGGAAATTGCTGCTTCTGTATCCCCACTAAGTGTCCCTCCAATCAATTTTCACTATGATCTTATTTTACCTTCTTCACTTGATTCCAAATCCATCATTTTGGCAAAACCCAGTGTAGACCCCACTATTGTACATATAACTCTTATCAACATTTGAAATACTTCAAAAGTAATGGACTGCAAAAATAATGGAGAGGAGAACGAATTTAGTGCCTTTCAGAAGAATGAGAAGGTGCCCGCTAAAAAAGACTATTCTGAGAAGATTACTGTCAAAGAAAATCAAACAAGTAAAATTCACATAGTGCATCAAATTCAAGTAATCACTCTACTTCCTCTAAAGTTACTCAACCACTTTTTGATAACTATGTTGATGTTGGAAACGGAGGGTGAAAATTAATGTTGGCCATATCATATCTGAAACTATAAATAGTATTAATGGGATTGAACTTCAAATTCTATTTGGGTAATAGATTATTGTCAAAATATTTATTCAATGCAAGGATCTACCCCTAAAAATCTTCATCTTATGTCCCAAGAATACTTCCACATCTAGTACTTTAGGGATAAAACAATTTATCAAGGGGGCTCTATCAACATTGTCGAAAGACAATTTATTGTCTCAAGCTAAGAGGAAATTCCCACCAATGATTAAAAACAGAGCATGTGAGACCAATGATTTACTAGAAGGGTTAGCACAATTTTTTAGAGGCTTTATAGGTTGTATGTTACAGTTCAGTAGATATTTTAAGGATGTAAATATTTAAGAATTCATGTATAAATTCAATCACGTGGATAAACTATCTCATATTTTAATTCATCATCCCTTTTTCGAGTATTTCTTTGTAATGGATTCTCATGTAAACTAGAAACACAACAATTAGATCTTCCAGGTCTAACTGAAGCAAACAGAGGTCTAAAAATCTTCCCAATGAGGTAGGGATGTCATTGCTTATATCTTTTTTCGGATAGAATGAGCGTGTGAATTTTATGGGATTTTTAAAGAACGAGGATGCTCCCTATGAGCATGTTATGGCATATACCCTAATAGTAAATGGATTCTATATTGAGGAAGGAATGTGGGAAGGATTTAAATACAATATGATTAAGTGCATTTGAATTGTTGAGAACAACACTTAGTACATACATTAAAAGTACCAGGAAAAATATTTCAAGGATTTTTAAGCTTAAGACAGAGTGCGAAAGCGAGTTTACAAATAAACTTGAAAGAAAATTCAAGGATATTATTCAATCAAAAGACGATCATCATCAATTGTTCCATATTAAACATCAAGAACAACAAACAAAGCATCAGATATCAATTGTAGTAACAAAGAATGTTTTAATGAAAATGACTGGTTTAGTCATTAGGTTCGAAGAGATGTTTTTGCCAAATCAAGATTCATTTTCATTAATTGAGAGAGGATTTTCTTTAGAACAGAAGAATATAAAAAACATTTCTCAGTTGTTACACAGGTATCATAGTTTGGGATAATTTAAGTCATCTTCACATGGAAATTTTCCAAAATTTCACTTTACTGTATGAGTCATAAACTTCAGAATCTAATTACAAGGATCTGCAGGTGCGTCTAAGAAAATGAAGACATGGGTTTTGTCTAAAAGATGGTCATTTACAATACCCTCTCTCATATTTGACACTAATATCACCATTTGAGATATGCAGGTGGGGATTTGAAGCCTTTTTTTCAGCAGTCTGCATCCTGAAATGAAGCAAATCAGTTGTAACTGATTTTATTTTTAGAGTTAAGTTAGATTTCAAATTCAAGACCAGCTAGAGGTTTTTTTAATTTAAATTTAGATGTATTTGATATACAATAGACAAGATTCAAGAGGATGTTTTTCATGGAATTCTATGTTGTGTAATAAAACAAATGCAATGAATGTTTTTTATTGATTATCAAAACTAATGAAAACAACTAGATATGTGAAACCATAACATAGTGCAAACAATAGCAACCATACCGCATCAATAGTATGAGAACACCATTTTTGATGAACAAAGAATAGGGGAAGCGTGAAGAACCCACCAACAAGAGCAATAAATACCAAGGCTAAGAATGTCAACAAGAGGTACACCACTATCATCCCTCATTTAACCAAGATCCCATGACTGTAGAGAGATGTGACAAAACCCCATCCCTAATCATTGGAGAA
The DNA here is from genome assembly GCA_001517045.1 of Pseudotsuga menziesii. Lineage (NCBI taxonomy): Eukaryota > Viridiplantae > Streptophyta > Pinopsida > Pinales > Pinaceae > Pseudotsuga > Pseudotsuga menziesii. The sequence goes on from LPNX010439196.1 coordinate 205,616, forward strand.
GATAGGGCACAAAATTTTTTAATAAGGAAAACAAAGAGCAGCATGAAGAGCTGACCCAAACTTAGTACTATACAATACTAATAGAACACACAAAGAACCATAAATCTAGGGTTCAAATTTGAACATGCACTATCAGCTATCCATTTTGTAGCTTTAGCTTCCAAAATATCATTTCTAGTACTAAAAGTTGTATCTGAAAGGGGTTTCAACCATTTCTTTCCAAGAATTATCTAATGTACCTTTTTCCATAAGATGATTTGGACGCCTCTATAGAAAATTCTCTTGCATAGCATGTTCTTTCCTCTCTTGGATCTATTCGCTCTCTATTCTAGATGCAGTGGTTGGAAGGCCAGATCAAAACCCGCATTCATGTGCCATAACTCATTTTCAAACTTTCTAAAAATTTGTGGTGCTAAAACCTTTTGTTTTTGTATTTTAATTGTTTGTTGTGGCACTAAAACCCTTATCTTAGAAAGTTATGTCTTGTAAAATGAATATTTTTGTTTTTTTTATCTTGATGGTTTCTTTTATGTCTCTCTCTCTCTCTCTCTATATGTGTGTGTGTGTGTGTGTGTGTGTGTGTGTGTGTGTGTGTGCGCGCGCGCGTGCGTGGGTGTGTGTGTGTTTGCTGGTTTAATTTATATATATATATAATAATATGTATTTAAGGTACTATGGTCAAGTAAAGGATCAAGAGAATGTAAGAGTAAATTCACATTTAGTGGTGGGAAAAAACAAACCTTTTGATTTTTTTGCTGGTGTTATCTAATGTAATTCAGGTGTTAGTTGTTGGGCATAGGGCAGACCCGGGTTCTATGCTTTTGTCTTCGCACCAACAAAAGACCCACAGTGTTGGCCCTTTTGGCAACAACCTGCAAACAGGTTGCAGTCTCACCCGAAACAGCTATGGGGTGCCGCAGAATCAGGTTTCTGGAAGAAGAAGAGGGATATTAGTGTACCTTTAGTCTTACAAATAATAATTATGCAATGAATAGATTCGACATTCACTTAAATAGCTTTGCAGTTTAGATAAAAGAACGTTTCTTGCTTAACCTTTAACTGGGAATTCACAACGAAGTTAATACTTAGCAATTATCTTACTTTAGCATTCACCTACTTATCAAGAGCATAAAAACATAAACACACAAAAATAACAGAACCACCACAACACAAGATATACGTGGTTCACCCCCAGTGTAGGGGCTACGTCCACAGAACTGTGTTTATATTCAACTTTTTACAAAACCACAGTTCTAATCTGCGCACTCAGCTGCAGATCTTCTCAATCTCCCAAAACTGCGCACTTAGCTGCAGATCCTTTCTTACAAAAACCCTCTACATACTCAGCTGCAGAGGTCATCCACGCACACAGATGGGACGTAACCTTAAACCCTTAGCTTCACATCACATTAGCATCATAACATAATCGTCAATGGCCTAACCTGACTTCTTTACATAAGTTCCTATTTATACAAGTGCACTATTACAATACCATGGGCTTAAACCATGGGAACCCAAAAACCATAAACCATGGGTTATTTACAAAAAGAGGGGCTTCGACCCCACCCCGAAACCCCTAAGACTATTTTGAACCACAACTCCTCTTACAAGCTTCATACCAAAACTGCGGAGTTTGCAAAAATTAAGGATTTACAAGGTCGAAGCCCCAATAGGCCCCTAAGACTCACCAGTGTCCTGTCCTGGGACACTTTGGTGCTTCTCTGGAGGGAGAATCTTGTTGGGGAATATGGTAAATTGCTTGTTGAGGCTGCACATGATATCTTCGGCTGCCTGCTCCTTCTCTGCTGTCTCCTTTTGCACTCTGTTGAGCTGTGTATCTGTCTGAATTTCTGTAAGCATCATCCTTAATCCTTCTAACGTCTGTCTCCTTGATATTCCTATCATCATCGTCATCCCTTCTACTACTTCTACCACTGCCATGGCCTGCTTTATCCTTTCATCCTTCACAGAGTTCCTGTGTTCGCTACGAACGTCACTCCTTCTGCTATCTTCCTTCTCGAAATATCTTTCAGCTTCATCTTTCTCTTCATAATATTTATGATGGTCATGGGAATCATTGGGCCTTCTAGATCTATCAGCGACAGGCGGGAGATATGGTGGATGCTGTGATGGAGTCTTCAAAACCTTCAGGTGGGAGCTCTGTCGAACTAGGAGGATTCATCACGGGATCCTCTAGCTTGTGTCTTTCCTCGTTCCGCTTAGAACGAACTTCTGCCTTAAATTTATTTCTGGCTGATCGTGTCTGTATTGGGTGAACCGACGTTGGGGGAGTTTCTTCGCAGGGTACGGATGTAGGTGGATCGCTCATAAGGTTTTGCGGACCCCTCTGTTCGAATTCTCTCAACAATTCCTGAACTTTGCGATCAGCTGACATGGACTCAACTGTAAAACTCAAGACAATTCGTAATGCGAAATGCACAGGGCTTAGTTTCTTCTTAAAGAATCCAATGATCAAATATGCCATAATTGTGCATCAAAAAAGCCAAATTTGACTGGACGACTATAGATCTTGTCCACACGCTGCTAAATTTCCCAAAATCTCATCATTACAAGCAATTAATGTAGTGAATCGTGCCGGCACTGCCAAATCCAATGGTCGCATTTTAAGCTTCGACACACCTTTCTTCTTCGGCACAACTACTAACTTCAGCTTTGCCATAATGACGGTCTTCGACACAATACATGCCTTCAACACTATCTAACACAAGGTTCGACAGAGCTTTGACCCTCGACAAAATGTCTCAATAATCTACTGAAGCTCTCTGAGAACAACTTCATTATAGTCTAGTACCCAATTTCAACTGTTCTTGGTATTTAGACTCTTCTTCTGGCTATTACCTCTGATCAGGGGTTCCAGGCTTGTCCCTGTACTTCTTTAATCTACTTCCATTCACCATGGAAGGTAAAATTTCTCCATTCAATTTAGCTAACTGGACTGCACCACCATTGGTAACTTTCTGAACTATGTATGGTCCTTTCCAATGTTTCTTGAACTTACCTGGGAACTTCATGAATTTACTGTCATACATGAGCACAAGATCACCAATCTGGAATTGCTTCTTCTTAATGCGTCTATCATACCATGCTTTTTCTCTATCTTTCTATACTTGCTGTTGGAATCCTGCAATGAATCTGTCTTCTTCTAGTTCTAGTATGTTTTCCAACCTTTCTTTCAACATAGATGGGTCATCCATCTTTGTGAAGGTAGATATTCTGAGGATAGGAACAATGTATTCCATGGGAATAATTGCTTCTTGTCCATATACCAGCTTAAAAGGTGTATGGCCTGTCAACTTATTGCAGGTGGTTCTATAAGCCCATAGTACTGCTGGAATTCTAAGATCCCAATCATTTCTGTTAACATTGCAAACCTTCGTCACAGCATGCTCAAGGATCTTGTTAAACGCTTCGATAGTTCCATTTGCTTGAGGGTGGTAAGCAATACTCTTCTGATGATATACTTGAAATTCTTCAGTCAATGCTTCAATAGTCTTATTTAGGAAATGTGATCCTTGATCACTCATAAGAATTCTAGGACACCCAAATCTTGACAAGATATTATCGAAGATGAACTTCACAGTTCTAGCAGCGCTACAGTTCTTGACTGGTTGAGCTTCAGTCCAACGAGTAAGGTAATCAGTTGCTGTAATAATGTATCTTGCTCTAGATTTCTTTGCAGGGGGATTGATTGGTCCAACAAAATCAATAGCCCACTTGTCAAATGCTTGTAAATTTACCTATGGAACCAGATGCATCTCATCCCTCCTGGAAGGTTTGGCTGTCGTCTGACAGATATCACAGCTATGGCAATACTCTCTTGTATCCTTAAGAATTGTGGGCCACCACAATCCAGCTGTCAGAATCTTCTCCATTGTAACTTTACCTGCATAATGACCTCCTGCTGCTCCAGAATGTGCCTCAGCCAAAATCAATGGCTTTTCATGCTCCAGGACACATCTGCACAATATTTCATCTAGTCCCATCTTATAGAGATGTCCTGCTATTAAGGTAAAGTCAGCTGCTCTAACCACCAGCTGCTTCTTCTGCTGTGTTGTCATCTCAGCGGTTGCAAAACCTATAGACAAGTACTGAACAATATCCTGAAAATAGTCATCAACCATCTGGATGGCAAACAACTAGGCATCAGGAAGATCTTCATCCAAACTAGTGGGCTCTTCTCGTGAATCGAGCCTCGACAAGTGTTCAGGCTCTAGGTTAATTCTTCCATGCTTAACTATGATCTCAAAGTCATATTCCTGAAACAGAATCATCCATTTGCATATCCTTGCACCTAACACAGGCTTGTTAGCCAAATAATTCAAAGCAGAATGGTCAGTGAACATCTTAAAATGAGATCCTAATAGATAATGTCGAAACTTCTTCAAGGAATAAACCATAGCTATACCTTCTCGTTCTGTCATAGTATAATTCCTTTCTGCTGTGGATAATTTTCTACTTGCAAAAGCAATAGGGTGATCAATATTACCTTCACCTGACTGAGCCAATACTATACCCAGAGCAATGGAGGATGCATCGACATGTACATGAAACTCCTTATTCTAGTTAGGGAATACTAAGATAGGGGTAGTTACCATCTTTTCTTTCAAAATATCCAATCTTTCCTGACACTCAGGTGTCCATTCAAACTTAATATCTTTCTTCAATTTATTTTCCATAGGGGTTGTAATGTGATCATATCCTTTAATGAATTTCTTGTAATATCCAGTATGACCAAGCGTAGTGCAAAGTTGCTTAATAGACTTCGGAGGTGGAAAGTTCACAATAATAGCTATATTCGCAGGATCCATCATCAATCCTTGCTTACATATAATGTTACCTAGCAGAATTCCAAAAGGTGCACAAAAGATACACTTCTTCAGGTTCAATGAAATCTGATGCTGTCTACACTTGTCCAGCATAAGTCTTAAACTGGCTATATGATCTTTCAATAAACCAAAGATAGTCCAATCATCAAAGTAAACTTCCAAGAATTTACGTATAAATTCCTTAAATGCAGATATTACTACTCTAGAAAACATAGCAGGTGCATTTTTCAATCCAAAGGGCATAACTGTATACTGAAAAGATCCCATTTCTGTAGTGAAGGTTATTTTATGTCGATCCTTTGGAGCAATTCGTATTTGATGGAAACCTAAAAATCCACCAGTAAAAGATTACACTTCTTGACCTCCGACATTGTCTAAAACTTCATCTGTAAAGGGATTAGGAAAAGGATCATGTAAACAGGCATCATTCAGCTTCCTCAGATCGACACAGATTCCGATTTATCCTTTGGTCTTCTTTTCTTTTACCACCATAGGACTAACCCATTTGGACTCTTCGATAGGCTCAATGATTCCTGCAGTGAGCATCTTATCTAGCTCCATCCTGACTTTTTATTTATACTTAGGGTTCAGCCTATAGGGGCGCTGCTTCACAGGCTTTGCATCAGCCTTCAAAGGGATTTTTATCACTCCTATATCACCAAGGATGCCTTTCATTTCTGAAAACTTCGTCGGGAATAAGTCTTGGTACTCATGGAGAAGTTCGATCACTTTGCTTACCATTTCTTCATCCCAATAATCTCCAATGGTAGCATACTCAGGCATTTCCTCTGATCCAATGTTTACTTTCCTTGTCTTCAAGGGCTGAGTTACTTCAGGTCCTTCGACTGCTGGTCTATGTACTTCGCAGTGTCCTTCTAACTCAGGAATGTTTATGTTGCGCGGGTCATCATCCTCGTCAATTGAGAGGTTATAACATTCTACTGCATTAGCTTCTTGTTCCTTCCAATCAGGTTGTTATTCAACTATTTCTTTATCATTAGACACGTTAGTATGGATCAACCTAGTAGCTGCGTCCAAAGCAGGACAAACCTCATTAATAGAAAATGTGAGCACAAAACTATCAACAAGACTATCCCAACTTATAGTACCATGGCGAAGTTCAACCTCCGCATATGAGTACATGTGTGCACAGACCTATGTACCCATTCTTCATGAGGTACATGCTTCCATGCTTCGTAGCACTGCTCCAAATGTTCCTGAGGGCTAGTCTTACCATCAAATCTGCTTTGCACCTCCTGAGGTTGATCCATGAATCTCAGGCGAAGAAACTTTTGACAATTTCCCAGCTATGAATGTACTTTTTATGACCATTCCACCATCTGGCTGCTGTGGCTCTAAATGCTGAATCTAGGGTCATCATTTTCTATGAATCTGGTACTTGCTCTGAGAATTGTACAATGAATTCTCTTGGGTCGTTCAAGCCATCAAAGGTAGGAAAGGCTCTTGCCTGTGAGCTAAAACATCTGAGAGACTTGGTAATTCTGGCACATCGATGTCCATGTAACTCATAGAGTCTATTCTGCCAATTCTCTAGACCTTCATCTAAATTAGTCATGCAAGAACTGTCACACTTCCAATCCATTATACCTTCAGCAATAGGGTCAACATAATCTTCTTCCTTAGCTGTGATGTTGTAAATATGATCCAAAACATCCCGATCTTCATCTTTGACTGGCTCTGTATACCTTTCTCCTTGAGAAGGTTCCAATGGTACTATGACTCTCAAACCTTTCCCTTCAAAAGTCATCTGTCTCTTCTTAAGTTTGAGTAATGCATCATTGTCTATTGCCCACTCAATTCCTAGCAAGGATGGATAGGGGTTGCTATCATCAATTATCTCAATGACTTCAAAGTCTGCTAAGGTACTGACTCCATCTATGTCTACTGGTACACTAGGGAATATTCCCAAGGGCACAATCTTCTACTGATTGGATAATCTCAACTGTATAGGGGACCATTCAAGCTTAGGTTTTCCCATTTGTTCCCAAGTCTGTCTGGTTAGGAAATTCACTTCTGATCCCAGATCTAAAATGATATCATTCATCTCATAATCTCCTATCTGAGCATTCAATCTCATTTCTCTTCCAGTCCTTCTAACTCTATTAATAGTTTTCTTATCAGAGCTTCACTGAGGTTCGCAAGACTGAATACATTTTTGTAATTCATTCAAAGCATTCTGATTTCTTAATAGCTTGATACAACTCTCGAGAAATGATGACAATGTACTTACTTGATCTGGCGAAGCTTGCTGTTGATGTTGTTGCATGGTTACTACTGATGTTCTTGGCTCAGCAAAGTCTTTTTGAGCTTCTATAAATGTTTCTTTTTCTCTTCCAACATCGAAGGCTGGAATTTTCTCTCGGGTCTTGCGGACCCAAGATTTGACATGTTGTTTCCCCGTATTCTGCACTTGCATCGTAGCTCCACTCCTTGTAACAACGTTCATGGTTGGGACAGATATTTTCTCTATAGAAATCATCTAGATATTCTGACTAGGGGTGCCATTTATTTCTTGGATATTGGCTATCAACTGTGGGCATTGCTCAATCACATGATCAACTACTCTGCAATATCGACATGTCGTAGTTTGGTTTCGACAATCTCTAGCTACATGTCCCACCTGATTGTAGTTATAGCAAATAACCTGGCCTCGACCTCCTCCAGGCATACCACCATGACCACGACCTCTAAAAGTACCTCGACCACTGCGGTAACCATATCCATCATTTCCTTGTGCCTCAGGTTGTACCCTATAAGCATCATAGGTTCGATCTCTCATGAGGTCAAAGCTGCGACATTCATCTTTGTTGTGTCCCACTGACTTACAGAACTTGTAGTAGGGATTCTTAGGTACTTGAACATATCTCTACAATAGATAGAAATATTCAGGTCGATGCTGGCCAGTTGTTCTAAAGATCTCACAATACAAGACATTAGGGTTAAACGGGTTCGGTGCACCAGTATTCAAATAATTCCTTAGTGCAGGACACTGGTCTTTGTCATGACCTTCTATATTGCATCATGTACACCAAAATTTTTCGCGAGTAGCTTTCCATTTTTTCATTTCATGAGGCTCCAAAGCCTTTTCTACTAATTGTGCTTGTATTTGGGCTATTCCAGAATTATCTCCAATAGGAGTTGTCTCAAGTTTCATGGAAATATCCAAAGCCTCTTGCTGATCAGCAACCTTCTGTTGCATGAGTGGAGTTCTGATATGAGGTAATAATGCTACAATGAACCATTCATTATGTTGTTCTGGTCCAATGGTGAAGATAACTTGATCTAGTAGAACTTTGAACCTCTGATCAAAGTCCCAAACTGATTCACCTCACCTCTGCTGAATCTCTTTCAATTCAGTTATACACTGTGATTCTGATTTAGGCTTTATGAACTCTTTGATCATTGTTGTTTTAATATCATCCAAGACATGGTTCTGAGTACTAGAGAACTTCATAAACCAGGTCAAAGCCCGGTCTCTGAAAGAAGTGACCAGCTGCGCTCTTCTTATGTCTTGGTCCATAATATTCTTAGCAGTCCACATAGCTTCGCATAAGAACCAAAACTTTTCTGGATCCTCTGATCCAGTTCCTTTGAAGACTGGTAGTTTGATATCATCATTCATATGGGCCATATTGGTTCTAGGGGGGGAGGGAGGGGGAGGAGGAGGGGAACTTGCTGAGGTAGACTGACCTGCGACAGGAATACTCGGGCTAGGGTTACTTTCAGACTGCGACGGGTTCTCAGGGATAACAGATCTTCGATGCGGGGTTATAGGAGGGTTTCTTCGGACTCAGAGTCTTCTGGACTTACTGGGGTATACTCGGTATTCTGACCTAGGGTATAGGATCCAAGATTTCTCTTGTATCTTTTACTGCTTTGTAGCAAACCACTTTGCTTGTCGAAGTCACTTTCGCTTCCAAACATAGGTTAGTAGCAATAAATCTAGCAATCTGATTCTATAAGCAATATACCTTTTTCAGCCAAGAGCATTTTAATTTTCAAACTAAATGAATTCAAGTACTTACCCCTTGGTCCTTTGAAAAATTGTCATTCAGCTTCGCTGAAGGAAGTACTTGTGTCGATGGTGAACTCCGTCACAAATGCTTCAAGGGTTTGTGTTGTCCGGAAGTCAACAGCTCGGGATATCACGTTGTTCACCCTTCTCAATATATTAATTCTTGCTGGGGTCCAGTCGGGAAACTAATATTCTTTGAATTTTGTCTTTCTTTCTGTCAATCTGAATAACCACTGGTGCAATTCTATGTGGATACTACCAAAGAAAATTTCATAAATATCAGAAAAAACTTACCTTTGTAAAAAGTCGTCTGAGCTATGATGAGGATCTTTATTTTCTTGTTCAGTAAATTTCAGATAAGTCTCTTCAATCCAGTCATCGATTTCTTTTACGAAGGGCCTCCAAAACATATCCCTCTAGGTATGATGTAGATCCCTCTTGAGAAGATACTGATTTCAATCGGCAACATAACCAATTTATTGGGCTTAGGGCAGACCCATTTTCTATGCTTTTGTCTTCGCACCAGCAAAAGACCCACAGTGTTGGCCCTTTCGGCAACAACCTGCGAACAGGTTGCAGTCTCACCCGAAATAGCTATGGGGTGCCGCAAAATCAAGTTTCTACAAGCAGAAGAGGGATATTACTATACCTTTAATCTTAAAAATAATAATTATGCAATGAATAGCTTCAACATTCACTTAAATAGCTTTGTAGTTTAGATAAAAGAACGTTTCTTGCTTAACCCTTAACTGGGAATTCACAGCAAAGTTAATACTTAACAGTTATCTTACTTTAGTATTCACCTACTTATCAAGAGCATAAAAACAAAAAAGCACAAAAATAACAGAACCACCACAACACAAGATATACATGGTTCACCCCCAGTGTAGGGGCTACGTCCACAGAACTGTGTTTATATTCAACTTTTTACAAAACCACAGTTCTGATCTGCGCACTCAGCTGTAGATCTTCTCAATCTCCCAAAACTGCGCACTTATCTACAGATCCTTTCTTACAGAAACCCTCTGCGTACTCAGCTGCAGAGGTCATCCATGCACACAGCTGGGACTTAACCTTAAACCCTTAGCTTCGCATCACATTAGCATCATAACATAATCGTCAAAGGCCTAACCTGACTCCTTTACATAAGTGCCTATTTATACAAGTTGACTATTACAATATCATGGGCTTAAACCATGGGCACCCAAAAACCATAAACCATGGGTTATTTACAAAAAGATGGGCTTCGACCCCACCCCGAAACCCCTAAGACTATTTTGAACCGCAACTCCGCAACTCTGCTTACAAGCTTCGCACCAAAACTGAAGAGTTTGCCAAAATTAAGGATTTACAAGGTCGGAGCCCCAACATTAGTGAGTACACATAATTCTACTTTTATTAAATTCATATAAATTATTTTTAATGTATTTTTTATGCTATAATGAACAACATATTACAGTTTAGTTTTTCAACAATCTTGATGTTTTTTTGTATTGGAGCAATGTGTTAGATACCTTCAAAGGTTTGGATACTAAAACCAGGTTGTATTCAATCTAGAAAGATCTATCGGTTCTTGAAATTAGAACCTATTGAGGGGTATTTAGAGAATGATAGAGTCAAAATATGAATTACAATCTATCTATTCTTTTCATCTGAAGAGAGAACACAATCAAGAATCAGGCATATCATCCAAGAGGGAATCAAACTAGACGCCAAACTCCCTATTGGTTATTGGATATATGGAAGGTGAAGAACTATCTAAGGTTTCTTCTTTACAAGATGGACCTTCTCTCACTCTATTCATTGATGGCGCCTACAACTATCCCATCATGTAATGTTGTCCTTGTTGGCTCCTAACATAGAGGGATAATGCATCTGCATTGGCCCATGTTGTACATCGTATTAATCATATACAATATTTTCATTTATGCCTTATGGGATATATTTCAACTCCTAGACCGTGACAGATTGTCTAAATAGGGAAATAAATATACAAGGAGAGTGGATCTGGGATCTATGATCCAAAAATAGCGAGTATGTCATGGTACAAACTGGAGGTGTCTCTCCTAATATCTGAAGTCGAATTAGGAAAAATTGAAATAGTAATATGTCTGAAATAACTATAAGAACTAGAAGGGGGGCTATAATGGGTAGTGTGTCGATGTCAGGAGTGGGGAGCCTATTGTTGTGATTTTTATACATACAACTGATTGTTGGGATGGGGTTGATACTAACATTTATGGGGTTGTGAGGAAGTAGAGGTGCTCTATGGTCAAAAGCAATGTCATCCTTTTTCAATCTCTATAAGCCCCTAGAGGAGGGGAGCAAAAAAAAGAAGGAAATGCTATGGTGAGTGGATGCCAGTACCGACTGCAAATGTCATTGGAGAAGGGAATGAAGAAAATAGTAAACATGTTTTTTTGAAAATATGGCATGAACCTATCAATTCAAGAGGCTCACACACACAATTCTTGATATTTCTCCCAATAATTTAATCAAAAAAATTGACTTCCTAAGTCCAACTGAGAAAGGATTGACAAAAGAAACATTAACATGGTTTCGTAACTGTGTTTTTTTTCATGTTTATGTCATGCTTATCATGTTCAAGCCCACTTTTCCCTATCTTTGGCCCCTCTTTTTGTCTATAATTTCTCTAACCAACAAGAGTTGGAGTGCTCCATACAAGTAAAAGTACCTGAGTACGATGTCCCTATCCCTTTTAGAATTCACATGTATTTGTTTATGCTACTATCAGAAAAAATTGTGACACAACCTAGTCTAGGACTTGTATTGCAAAATATTAAGGGATGTAAAGGTTGAGTAGAATTTGTGTGGTACTCAATAATTTGGAAATTCAAGTGCCTAATGAAGACCATGATCTTTATGTTTATAATGCTTAGTAATATAGTTCTTATACGGGATTATATATAGGGAAAAATCTAGAAGGTGTCCAATATGTAAGGTAAGAAAAGAAATCACATGTTGTTTGTATATTGAGTGAATTTTTTTATTGTTCTATGGGTAGAATTAGAAAGAGGTATTTGTATCAAAGGCTTATGAGTTGGGGTCTTTATCAATGTCTGCTTAAAATTTGTGTGTGAGAACATAAAATTGAAAAGCATAGAGATCTACCTTTACTATGTACCTAGGGGGTGTTGATGGAAAATAATGTGGAACTATTTGATGGTAAGTTTAATGTCTCATGGTAGACTATGGCCCTCCTCACTTAGGATCAAACCTCCCCAAGGAATGATATATATCTTGTACTATTCATCATGACATGATGCCCTATTGGGTGCCAATACTAATAAAATTGAGAAAAATATTTTAACGGCTCACAATTGATAGCAAGACAAAGCCTAAGAATCATTGAAATATTTAAACAAAAGTCATTAGTCAAAGGAAAGAGAGTGGTGGTCCCATAAATTATTGAAAAATTTGTTCCATGGGTTTATCTCGATGGGACAACCCAAGGGGAGCCTTTTCTGGTAGGCACAGGTGGTATTCTAAAATTCTGAAAATCACATTTTATAAAGTTAATGGAACATATTGGGAGGGTACCAACAACAAAGAAAAATTGCTAGCTCTGAAATTGATATTAGCTTAGGTTGTCAGAAAAAAAGTTCAAAATATTGATTTGATGAGTGATTCTATGCTTATTATTAATTTGATGAAGGGATTGGTATAGGTGCAGGATATTATTCTCAATCCAATCTACATTGAAGTTGTGTTACTAATGCAAGGATTCTCACACATCTATTAAGAAATGCTTTTTTTTCCAGGAATATAAAAAAAATTATATTAAAAAAAATTGTGTCATAATTACATTCGAAAAAAGAGATCCAAGGCCAGATCATCACAACCACAATGAGATTTCTATATCTGAAATCTCACTTCCATTTTTTATTTTCATAACCTAGAATTTCAGATAAATATATTATGTTCCCGACTAAAGTTAGAGGGCCATTCTCAATATGTTGGGAAAGTCACACCGAGATGCTTAGGTTGGAGGGATTTCCAAGTAACAAAGTGGGAGTTGTTTAAAACCCTCATTAATTCCTAGTTATACCCTATTTGGTACAAAGAGGACTGATGGACCTATTTGCATGAGTTGCAATAGAAGCAAAGGGAGAGTGTGCAATAGTACACTACCTAGTTAAAAAAATGGCCATTATGTTGGATATATATACCAAGAAACGAGAGGTACTCATCAAATATTTGGGGTGTCTAAATAGACATTTATGGAGGAAAGTGACGCTCTTTAAACCAATGAAAAATAATGAGGCATGTGTGCAAGCACAATATATGAAGAATATGGATATGAATAAAAAACAACCAAGTGGTTCCAAAAAGAAAGGAAACCAAGATTCTTCCAAGGAAAAAGAAAATTGGAAAAGGAGAGGATAAGAACACAAGAAACACTACCGTAATCAATACAAGGATCCAAATAACCATTTCAAGCATTGTAATATATATGGTCCCAACAAATATAAGTGTTGGAAGATACATCTTGACGTGAATCCATAGAACCACAAGAATAATACCAAGAAAACAAGCATGCTAGTCATGGATTAAAGAAACTAGGTAGGGAGTAACCACGTCGTAAAATATGAGTATATTCTACTCCATAAATCACTTAATTTACCATCTAAAGTGGTTTATGAAAAACAATCCCTATGCTTATATTTATTTAAGGCCTTGGCTATTATTCATTTCTAATATTTAAACATAGATTTAGAAGCTTTGGGCCTGACTTTGTCAACATAGATTTGAGATAATGTCCTTGATTTGATCAAATATCAACTTGTTTAGGTTAGCCAATCCAAACTTGTATTTCAATATTTTCCAAGGAAGCCAATTTTGAGTGTAGGCATCAAAATATTTCATACTATGTTAATGTATCGACTCCTAAAAAATATTGAGGTTGAGAGCCAATGGAAGAAGTGTTTCCCAAAACATTTCCGTCATGTAACAAAATAGTATATACTCTACAAAGGGAATATTTGGCGTACATGTGTTGCATGGAAATCATTATGAGGTTGTGTGCATCAATGATGGATCTCACTACATGAAATTACCCATGCAAATGAATATTTGTCCCACATGTGCGATATGTGCCATTTGTGAAAATGGATGTATGCAACATCAAGCAAACATTCTCCCAATATTAGTCACATGACTTGGCTAAGGGTAGATGAATCAGAATGGGGAAGTGAATTCTCCCAAACACTCTATGATAAAGTGGGGATAATAGTCCCTAGATGAGTAAAAATGGGACTGTACCTTCTCCTGGTAACTCTGTGATGGAGTGGGGATATTAGTCCCTTGTTAAATCCCTCATTGAGAGGGAAGAATGATTTTATAGTAACACTCTCTCAGACACTTTGTGACCAAGTAGGGAGATCTCTTGGACACCATGCAAATGCGTGAGGAGACCATTGCATTTTCTCATACACTCAATGATGTTGTGATAATATCTCTCGGACACCCTCTGAAGGGGTGGAGATTCCATTTCATTCTCCCAAACACTCTGTGATGGAGTGAGGATATCTCTAGAATAGCCTATGAACGGGTGGATAGGCCACAACATTCTCTCAGACACTCTATGATAGAGAGGTAATATCTCTTGGAAACGCTATGAAGGGGTCGATATTCCACTACATTCTTCTTAACACTTTGTGATGGAGTGGGAGATATCTCAAACATCCTCTGAAGGGATGGAGAGACCAACACATGCTCTTGGACACTCTATGTGACTGGGGAGATCTCTTGGAAATCATGTGATGTGATGGAGAAATTTATTACATTCTTGTATACAATCTTAGATGGAGTGGGGAGATCTCTAAGACACCCTGTGATGGGTCTGAGAGACTGGTGCATATAAATAGTGCATACTGGTGCATACTAGTGCATATTACATGTAGGTTTTCCAGTGGAATGGATTGAGATGGTGTATGTGTAGCCACCAATGTACTGGGTTGAGTTGCTGAGTCCTTGATAGAATAATTTGAGTTGTTACATGTAGGTTCTCCAATGGACAAGGTTCATTTGGTGCATATTAACTCCCCGATGGACTCGGTTGAGTTGTTGACACTTCTGGATGGACTCGGTTGAGTTGTTGACACTTCTGGATGGACTGATACTCTGTTGGAAGAACTAGATTATGATATAGAGATGTTAAAGAAAGTTTTGATTTACAAATGATATCCATACGCAGTGTTCTATTATGATGATTCTTCCCTAGCTAAGAGAAATTGTTGATGTAGTAGTTGTGTGAGGCATCCTCACCAAGTCAGCCTTAGAAAATGATAATAATAAACAATGATTATTAGGCATAAAATACAAGTTAGACTAGATTAAGTGTGAAAGTCATCCTTGGTTAAAGTGAACAAGAAAACATAAAGTCAACTATAAATAGCAAGGTGCGTCACTCATTTTCACCCAACCAAGTTCACTCCACTCAAGGAAGAAGTCTGCTACAAGTTAGAGGAAGTATTTTTTGGGGTTCCCTATCTTTGGAGGATGTTCTCCTTTGTTCTTGGGGTTTATTGATTTTATGCTATATGTGATTACAATTTATTTGGATGGATTTTGTAATTTGAACTAATATCTCTATCACAAGGTTGTTGTGTTTTATCGCTTGAGGTTTCCCAGGTCAAAATATTGTGTCTATTATTTCTATTCTTGGACGTTGTTATTTTAGTGATCCTACTATATATTATACTACATATAATATTTTAATTATACAAATATCTTTAAAAAGTATCAAGTATCTTTAAATATCTTTAAAATATCTTTAAATATCTTTAAAAAGTATCTTTGGAAATATTTTTTTTTTTTTTTTTTTTTTTTGGGGGGGGAGGGGTTAGCAAAACCACCCCCAATAAGGGATTTTGTTGTAGCATACTCTTGATCTCAATCATCATTCTCTCTTATGAATATTTTGTTTGGTTGTTCATCATCTTCGATGATATGAGCATGATTTCTGTTCTTTCCATTGGGACAATCTCTTGCAAAGTGTCCATTTTCACCACAAGTGTAGCATTAAATGTTGGAATGATATTTTATGAAATTATTTTGTTTCTTGTCCTTATTATTTTTGTGATGGTATTTCTACTTGTTATTGTGGTTATTTTTTGTTTGAGAAGTGAGAGATTGATCTTTAGTTTCTCCCATCGTGTCTTATCTTGTTATGACTTGAGGTTCTTCTTGTGTGCATTCTTCATGGAGTAGGATGAAAGAGATCAGAATCCTTCGTGCATAGATCCCTTGAATGAATGAACCACATGATATTGCGAGGCCATTAAAGGTGGTCATCACAATCTCTCCTTCTTCTACATTATCTCCAACTACTTAAAATGTTCCTTGATTTGAAAAACCCTTGTGAAGTAGGACTATATAGTTTCTGAGTTCTCTATTTGAAAATTATTCATTTGGTTCATCAATTCCATCTTTTGTTTGATGTTATTTCCTTAGAACATATTTTCCAAAGTATAAAATACTTCCTTCGATGTCTTGAAGGATAACATATGGGGAATGAGATGATCCTTAATAACATTTGCAATGATTCTATTGGTTTTAACCAAGTTCTTCTTATGAGCATCCTTAGCCTCATATCCCTATGGCTCTGGAAATTCTCTAATTATGTACTAATCCAAATAATTCTCTTCAAATATCAAGGAGATTATGTACTTCCATGGTTAAAATTTATCAACTCCTCCAACATTGTCCTTAAGCTAAGTACGGTGAGTCATCTTCAAATGAGAACCTTGAATGGAAATAATAAATATTTAGATCTTAATGATTTGAGGTGTCTGACCTCCTTTTAGAGATGGATTACCTAGGTTTTGTTAAAGAAACACTAATTTTTGAAAATTGGAGTTTGGGAATTCTGTCCAGATAGAAAGATGCAACTCCTTGAGGCAAGTTACTCACTAAGCTCCTTTTCTGAAGACTAGGGTTGGAAGCCTCTGAAACTTGATTCCCTAGTTTCTCCTCCCATTAGTTTTTAGGGTAGAAAATAAAAATTCTTCAAATGTGAATTTTATTCCACCCAAATATGTTCTTCTCTAGGTCGATTTACTCTAGCCCTCTTTTTTTGATGATCTATTGAGAGAATACTTTGAACTAGGAAGACCTAGTTTTGAGTGCTGCATAGTGCCTTATTTTGGAGAGGCTCTTATACTATGTTATTTTTTTATAATAAATTTTTTTTTATTAGGATATTTATCTCAAATAATGTGAGAATTTCATCTCAAAATAGATCTAGGAGCTAGAACAATTTCACAGTCAAGGTGTTTGACAAATAATGCAAGAGAAAAAAAAGAGACAGAAAATAGATGAAACAACACATGTGAAAGTTGCTGATTAATTGTCATATTATTATCATAAATCATTTGTAATACATTGGACAAATTTGAGTGGCTCAGGAATCCAATTGGATTTGTACATGTGTCAAGGTGATAAATGACCTCAATCCCCCCTAGGTGGACCAATGGAGACCCAAATCATCCCAAACAGACTCGAATTGATGTGTGAGTGTTGGTGAGGTGTGATGGGTCATTAAATACTCCAATTCATGCATGGTTGAGAAGATAGAGGAAAGTGGGGTGGTCTAGGTGGGAAGAAATGCTCCTAAGAGTGCTGAAACAAGCCAAAGACACCCCTACCACACTTAGTCAAACCAGGGCCTCAAAAATCAAGGATGTAGCGCTCCAATGCATTAATGAGGGATCACATTGTATAGGTTGATCAAAATAGGGCATTGTTATAGTTGTGAACAGGCCAAAGTAATCAGATATATTGTTGGATTAACTCTCCTAATTCTAAACCATAGGACATTAATGAAATTTAGGAAAATCAAGTTAGCCTAAGGTATAAACTATATACTAAGGATGTATTGCTGCTCCTACGCCCTCCATTAATATAGACTTAGTACATTTGAATGTTTTATTAAGTCCTTGGGAACTAGAGAATAAGTCAACTTTTACAAATTTTATTAATCCATGTAACAGAGGTAAGGGGGAAAACCCCATGGGACAAAACCTCCCCTCAAAAATGGATTATGAAACAAAAACAAAATTACATATAATACAAACTAAATAAAATTTTTTGGAGGAATATTCTTCTTGGGAAGAAGTTGAATGTACTCAACTAACTCAAATGCAGTTGGATGATGAATCCTTAGACCAAGTAGAACAAGAGAAATGCACTGATGGGAGAGACAATGGTGCTCTTCATACTTGCGCTTCGAACCAAACAGGATTCCATCCCTGAAAGAGACTAAAATCTATTGAGAGTAGGTTACCCCAAGCGATTCATAAGCATATTGAAGCATCAAATTCGAATGAAGGTTGTAATCAGCTGCAAGAATGTGGAACAAGAGTCCTAAATGTGCCATTGTGATGACAAAGGCTTCTCCATCTTCATATGAACTTGAAGGAACTCTACTAGTGACGGTAGAGGGATATATGGGAAAAATAGTGTGAAGCAATGAGAGATATTCACTTGGAATCCAAACCTCTCCATCTTTCGAACCAATACTCTCATGTGGAGAAAACCCATCTTCCAGAAAAGGCTCACTATGAACATCAACTAGAAATACATCTTTCCCATTCTTAGCAGAAGACATAGAGGAGAAGGTTGTAGAATGGATAGATAAATATTCAGCAATAATGATGGCAGTAACTCATATGCTCTCTTCATGAAACATAGCTTCCTGACAAGGAGAAGAAGCCACATAGGAAGAAACTTGAGTTGGATCATTTATTGAATCTTTGGCTACTTATTCTTCTTCATTTAAACTAGCTTCTTGAAAAATATGTGAGGATGAGATCATAGGAAGAACACATAATGAGGTGCCCATTTTATTTCTCTCCATATAGTTCACATCGTCCTAGTGCATGCCAAGAGCTTCATCTGGATTTCTACAAAGCTCAAATTGGTAATCAAAAAAATCAAGGATGTAGTGCATTGTAGGTGGTATAGCTAGACACATAGTTCGATAGGCTCTATCATTGTCATTAATCCAAGCATCCTTCTCTTAACAAGACTCTAGTTCTCTCACAACACCAATGGACACATAATAGAGTCATTTCCTCTTGAGATATGCACACATGTTCGACTTCCATTCATAATAGTTGAATGGGGAAAGGAGAGGAGCAACTTTCGAATCCATGAAGTTGTTGTAAAAAAATGCAATGAAAAACAATGACATAAACTAGAAATATTCCCTAAATAGCAACTCAACCTCATAGGATTTGTTGCAACTCCATCTAGATCTGATATTGTGTGAGAATTGCATCTCAAACTAGATCTAGGAGCTAGAACAATTTCACCATCAGAGTGTTTGACAAAAGATGTAAGAGAAAACAAAGAGACAAAAAATAGCTGTAATAACACATGTGAAAGCTGTTGATTACTTGTCATATTATTATCATACATCATTTATAATACATTGGACAAATTCGAGTGGCTCTTGAAGCCAATTGGAGTTGTACATGTGTCAAGGTGAGAAATAACCTTGACCCTGGCTAGGTTGACCAATGGAGACCCAAATCAGCCCAAACAGACTCAAATTGATGTGTGCATGTTGGTGAGGTGTGCTGGGTCATTAAAGACTCCAAGACATGTGTGGTTGAGAATATAGAGGCAAGTGGGGTGCTCTAGGTGGCAATAAATGCTCCTAGGAGAGCTAAAACATGCCAAATACACCCCTAGCGCACTTAGTCACACCAGGGCCCCACAAATCAAGGAGGTAGCACTCCAATGCATTAATGAGGGAGCACATGGGATAGGTTGACAAAACCAAGGTGTTGTTGTAGGTGTGAACAGGACAAAATAACCAGATATATTGTTGGATTAACTCTCCTATGTCTAAACCACAAGACATAAATGAAATTTAGCAAAATCAAGTTAGCCTAAGGTCTAAACTATATACTAATAATGTATTAATTCTCCTACAAAGAATAACCATTACAAAAAGATACAAAATATAGAGAAGATACACAAGAAACAGACATTTTCACTAGGGAGCCCATAAAGAAGACAACCCCACAAACTTCCTTAGAATAGTCCTGTCACAAAGAATGTATCACAAGATTAACAAAACCAATAAGAATAAGTATTTTGCAACTATCTATCTCTCCTCCTTTATCTCTCTTTGTCTCTCTCTCTCCCTATCACTCTCTCTCTCTCTCTCTCTCTCTCTCTCTCTCTCTCTCTCTCTCTCTCTCTCNAGACTCCCTATTTATACATTTCAAGTGTATGAACTAATACATGACTTGAGATGACCTATTATCCTAACATGGTTGACTTATCCTAGTCATACTCCAAAAATACATTACATGATGTTATACTGGGTGCTCTTGCCCCAAATTACAATGGAGGTTGTACCTCAAGGTCCATACACAATAATGACATCCATAATGGAGGAAAACACATATTTAATGGGGGTACAACAACATATAGTGATAAAATAAATATGAATATCTTCTTATGTTGCAAATACATCAATAATTAGGGAAGCATAACATCATATATTTTTAAATTTTGCGGCATGTATGTAATATGCATCGAGGACGATGCATTATTTAATGGGGATGCTGATGT
Source organism: Pseudotsuga menziesii (assembly GCA_001517045.1). Classification (NCBI taxonomy): domain Eukaryota; kingdom Viridiplantae; phylum Streptophyta; class Pinopsida; order Pinales; family Pinaceae; genus Pseudotsuga; species Pseudotsuga menziesii. Next base: position 226,109 of record LPNX010439196.1, read on the forward strand.
GATACCCCAGTTGTCAAACCCCAAACTTAGGTTCTTTCATGTGACTCATGTTCTTTTGGATTATGGACTTATGATATTTTATATGGTTGTGGACTTATGTTCCTTTGTATGATTAATATGATTAAGGACTTATGATCATTGTTTGATACTATGACTTTGGACTTTGGAACTATTGTTAATATTAATGTTATCAATCACATCATTGATATCTTTGAATGTTGTTATTATTAATTAAATAAACAACTGGCTCACAAAAGGAAACATAAATTGTATGGGGAACAATGGATTCCAGAAAGTGAGGGCGAATGGAGACATCGCTAGCACATTATAACTTGTTGTTGGATTAATTTTGTCCATCCAAGTTCATATTTACACCTTGGTGACATTAATGATGTTGGTCACCCAAACCTTGTACAACATACCATATTCTTAATATTTATGGACTATGGAGTTAATATTGCATCTTTTTCCCACCTTATTGGGACCCTATTTCCTATAGTACCCTCCATGGAATGATATTCCCTCACAGTTATGTGTTTTTGGTCATTTATGAACCCTTTACATAGTTTTTAGGGTTTGTAATCTATTTTCTAGTTTGTCCTCTTATAGTATGCATTTATCATCATATTTTGTGATTCCATGATATTTATGACTATATTGTATTCCTTATCTCATCTATTTCTCCATCCTTGATGTTTTGTAATGTCCCTTATGCATTAGTGTGTCTGCATGTTCTATTCATATCTCCACTCCTTGGTTTTTGGTAAATCCTCCTCATGGTCTTAATTCGAGAAAGGGAATCTCCTAACTATGCCACTGATCCAATAATTCAAGTTTAGTATATATGATGAAGCTTAAACCTTAAATCTCTCTAATTCATGTTGATCCCCTTGGGTTATATTCGGCCTTCTTGTCGAAGCTAATCTTGACCTTTAGACCATGTGACTTGTGTTATCTAACCATGTTGTGAATGTTGGTAGAATTCGAAGTATATTGAGACTTATCTTTAGTCTAGTTGTTTAATTTTTCTTCCATTCTATCACTCTACTAGTCTAGGTTCTCACACATGAATCTAGGAAATGGGAATGGCGAGCTAGGTGATGTCCTATAAGAAATGGAGATTGACATGAAAGTAGTAACAAGAAGCATCATGCTTCTTAGAAGAGGTAGTTCTGAGAGTTCATAGACTAAGTAATCCTATAGATCTAGATCCATGGTCTCAGCTTGAGGGTGACCTGTTCAAGCAAGGAAGGACAGACTTTGTCGACAACTAGGAGGAAATTTGTCCTGTTGCACCCACTTACCCATATATTAAGATAAGTATTTATCATATGATTTTATTTATGTCTTAAAATATTATTATGATGGTCATGTGTAGTGGAGGATCATTTGAGTCACCTATATTCTTTATTATTGAATGTCATAATATGGTTATAGGAATAATGGACTATGTAGATTATGAACAAATGATGCTATTTGTTCGAAACTTCTTTCTCTTCTTTAAAAAATTGTATTCGTGAATATAAACTATTAGGAGTGGCACAAACATATGGTATGGTCCTCCAATCTATGCTCATTCTTTTGTTGTGGAAAATTTTCCATTGTGCTTGTAACAACATTTCTAGTAAGGATTGCTTTTCATTTTGTTGAAAAATATTTTCGCATGACCAAGATATCTCAGTTTTGGTCCAACAATTTCCCCGGAGCCAAGTTGAGCGCACGAGTTGTTAAAATGGAAATGTTGTATGCATGGATCTGCTCCTATTTTCATATCTGAGTTTGAACAATTTAATCTGAATGTAATATTAGTTTATGGATGGATGGAGGCAACTATACAATCTAAAATATACCAATTAAAAATGGTTGTAGGGGACAACCATCACAAGGTGATTTTGTGGGCTTTGATTGCAAGCAGTGCATTTTGTTTTTCCATGGTTGTGGTGTGGTTGCAGGTGAAAACCTACATATGTGTCTTGCTATGTGATTTTATTACTTTTTATTCTCACCAATAACATAGACATAACAATACAAAAATTAACTTAGTTTGCAAAAAAACATCATAAAAACAATAGTCCTTTTTTTAAACATTTGTGGTTTCAATGTTAATACAAGTTGTAATGCATGAATGGGTTTATGACCTTATTCTCACTAAATATGTTGAATAATAGTCCCCAATAACACTGGTTACAATTTTGACCATTGGTGATTAAATAATTAATTATGTGTCACAACTTTAGTTATAATTCAATCTCTAGAGTTAAAAGTTTTAATTATTTGAGTGAATGGTTAGTTATACTAACCATAACTTATTTGTATATGTTGTGCTTAAAATTAACTTGGTTTGAATCTTAGAACCTTTGGCCTTGTTTAAGGGTCAGGGGAAATACAACAGTCTATAGGATAAGGTATGGGAACTATGAGTTCATGATGATTCCATTGGTCTCAATAAAGTACCATCGACATTCATGTGCCTCGTGAATAGTGTTTTTAGCCAATATTTGGCCAGGTTTGTACTTGTTTTCCTAGATGAAAATCTTATTTATTCCAAGAATGAAGAAGAGGATGAAGAACACTTGAGACTGAATTTGCAATTTTGAAGAGAGAATAAGTTGAATGAAAATATAAACAAATGTTATTTTTATAAAAATAATATTCATTATTTGTCACACATTATTTCAAAGGAAGTAATATGAGTTGATTTTGAGAAGACTGAAACCATCATGGATTGGAAAACTCCAAGGAAGGTGACCAATGTGAGACCATTTATGGGTATTGTTGCTTACTATGGAAGGTTCATTGAAGGATTTTCTAAATTTGCTTACCGAATCATTTGTTTGCAAAATAAGCAAATAAAGTTTGAATGGATACCAAAATGTGAAGAGATCTTCTAGTTTCCAAAGTAGCTTCTCATAAGTGCTCTAATTTTGAAAATTGCAAACCTCGAAGAAGAATTTGTGGCGTGTATGGATGCATGCATTCAAGGAATTGGGGGAATTGCTGTGCAAGATAACCATATGGTATCCTATTACTCTGAAAGGAAGTTTAAAGAGCGTGAGAAGAACTATGTTACCCAAGGCCTAGAGCTTGCATCCATAGTGCATGCATTGAAAATGTGGAGGCACTATTTAATGGGTAAAAAGTTGAGATAAGGAAATATGAGTGTAGTCTGAAATAGTTGTTTGAGAATACTACATTAAATGGTACAAAAGATAAATGGTTTGGATTTTGATGTGATATTAATTTTTAGATCAAACCCATATAATGTAACGAAAACAAAATGGTTGGTGCACTTAGCAGAAAAATACATGCAGTGTATGTGGTAACCATTAGTACCTCGAGTTAGATTTTGTTGGGACCTGAAATGTCCCTTTTGGACCATATTTACTATGCCCTTTTTTCCTTGTCATACCCATTTCATGCACCAAACAAATGATCTTTCCTCGCTTGATCCCTGAATATTCATAGGTATGATTAGGCAGTGTTTCATCTTATTAATGCTTATGATTTCTATAATCAGGACTTTGATCCTTTAATTATGCTACCACATTGTGATTTTACAAAGATAGTTCAAGCTGTGAAATAATACATGTGTAGCAGTCTGATTGGTCCTAAGAGGAGATGAACATTCATTGCCAGGTATGACCTATCAATCCTATCTCTACATGCGGGGTACTACCAAGGGTCGTCATTCCATGTGACATGCAACAGATGTGGCCACAAAAGGCTTAGATTTAACACCACTTCACTACTTCAAGTAGCTGCAACTAATGGGGCATCTCTTGAATTGGTTCTGTTATTCATTACTGGCTTGAGCAATAGAGTTTCCTATATTCTCTAATTTTATTTAATCCCACCTACAGCTGTAACAATGCATGCAACAAGGATTCCTGAAGATCATAGATATTCATGGCATCCCGATATTCATGGGTGAGGGTTATGATTGTTGATTTATAAGTATTGGGAAATATTTGAAGCCAGGGGTTGGATAGTATCAAATTTTACTGTCTAAGATCTATTGGAGACTGTACTTTCATTCCACCATTTTAATATAAGGAGTAGGATTCTTCATATCTCTGTGTTTTAACTTGTGTTAGTTTCAGTGTCTCTGTCCGAAGGCTGGGCCGACCTTCTCATAGAGATCACCAAGTTAATTAGATGTTTTGATTATTTGGTTGTGTGGTGTGAAATTTGCATTAGATGCATCATTTTCCAGTAGCTGCAATAGTAATGTTCAATCGTTGTGTTTCCTTGAAGAGTCAGTATTTACATTTCCTTTAAGCTACAACAGTGTGGTATGACAGTCGACTATGTAGGTTAACCTTCTTTTATGCATGTGTGTGATAGTTGCAACATTCAAGCTCTTCTTCATTTTCTTTCAATTACTTGTCTTTCTCAGGTTCCTAATTTAGTTAGACTATAACTGAGATTTGTTTGGTTTAATTCTTGTTATTTCCCATTCCTAGATTAAGGTTGGATTAAACTAGTCATGATGGATCTACATATAGTCTTGTAAATTAGGATTTAACTTCTTGCAAAAGTAAGTCTAGATACTTATGAATCATTTATTGCTAGATTGAAGTTATAGGAAGGTGATTGCAATTCTGAATTCTTAGATAGGTAGTTTAGATCAGTTTAGTTATGGGAGGAGTTTGACTAAACAAGATAGGTAGGACGGTTTATTCAATTTATCAACTACTTAGTGTTTAAGCACAGCTAGTGTGAATTATCTTTGAAATAAAAATATTTCTCTGGGTTGACAATTTATATTGAGCATTTTGCATGACGGTTTAATTAACTAGCATATAGAGTGACCAACATTTTGGCACCGTTTCCAAGGAAGGTAATTGTCAGAAACGGTATTAGTTGTATATATTCATTTTTATTTAGTTTTTAATTTTGCATGTTTTGGGTTGCATGCATACGAGGAGAGTATAGCGTGACATTCCAAGAACCCCCATAACTCCCTAGAATACTAACATTGTAGGTGGTCGAGGTCATGGAAGCAATCCACCATTGATAAGAAGAACATTCCTTGACGATATGGTTCCCATAACCAATTCTTATAATAGGCCTTTCCATCAGGGATCCTCTGTCAAAAGAATCCCAATTACCCCTAGGGTGGAAGCATCAGTTTCCATAGTGGAGAATACAGGTGGAGATGTGACACCATGAGGTGTCCCTGCGAATGAATACAAATTCAGTGCTATGGGAGCAAGTGACTGAGAGGTTGTTTACCACATTGACAGGAGGAATTTAACAAAGGAGGAGTGTACACACTTGCATTATAGCGGGGAATATCAGAGAAGTTAAAGAGAGGAAAGAGCATAGGAAAACATGAATAAAGGACATGAACATGAAGACCATGAGGAAGTAGTAGGGGATAACCATCATAATGATGGTGACCCCACATAGGAAGGGGCAATGGCCACACTCCAGTTCCCCATCTGATAGCCAGTTGGGAAAGACCCCATTAAAACTATATCTTCTTCAGTATTACCACATTTTCATGGGAAAGCCACAAAGGATACAAATGAGTTTCTTTTCAAGTTTGACATCCTCTGTCGCAGCTACGACTACACTTCCAGCGAGAAAAAGTTAAATATTTTCCCTGCTACTTTGAAGGATAATGCTCTGCGTTGGTTTATGAGCCTAGGTGGTGAGACCATTACTATCTGGGATCAAATGAAGTAGGTGTTCCTTTAAAAGTACCAGGAGTACTTCAATACCAAAGTAAACGAGAAGAACCGTTCATGATGGTACAGAATAATGAAGAGATGCTGGAATATTTTGTTGAAAGGATTCTATACAATGTATAGAGAGAAGTACGGACTACTATCGGGCTAGATGATCTCAAGATTATCGTAATTATTTGGATAAGAGAAGACTTCCTAGGTATGTTGAACGTTTTGGGAAAGGGGGATATGTCAAAGGAACCCTTTGAAAAGATTATTGAATTATGCATAAGGTATTCGATAGGATCCTCAAGGACCAAAAAATGGGACAAATTGGAATGAGATTTCTTCGACATAACATAGAAGTAATCCAATGGAGGATCCAGCCGAGTAGAAATTGACAACCTTCTCAAGAAATTCAAGAGAGAAATGATGAGCTCCATCTCCTTAGAAATATATGTCCTGAGAGTGAAGCAAAAATAAAAAGTAGAATATATAACACTCAGTGTATTCTGCCCCAGATGTAGGAGGAAGAACCCCCAGCAGGAGTGTCAACTTGACAAGGTGGAAGTGTCCCAGCTCTATGAATTGAACCATGATACGAAGTAATTCCCCTCACCACCTTAATTGAAATTAGTTCTCTAGGCACCAACTCCAGATGTGGAACCATCCTACATCATTTCCCAAAAGAACCCTTGGCAACATCGAAACCAAGGTATGAATCCAGACTCATTTCCTTTTTTGAATAATATGAATAATTGGAATAATATGCATCACATGAATACACAATTCCCTTCACCTTATTTCGACCATCAACAACATCCTTCTCAACTTCCTATGCAAAATTTCAACTCTTGGACCCCTTGGACACAATCACAAAACCAATAGATTTCTTGGTCTCCTGGGTGGAGGAACTCCCATCCAGGAAACTAGTTTTTTCATAAACAACCTCCTCAACATTTTCCACATCAAGATTTTCCTCGCCAACAATACCCTCCCCAACAATACCCTCCCCAACAATACCCTCAGCCATACCAACAATATCAGTAGCCACAGCTACAACTCAAGAACAATGCTGCACCTAATTTTCCTATGACCGTAGCTTCCTAATAAACCTAACCCCAACCCAAAAAATAAAGCAGTCCACTAGTTTGAGATTGCCAACATGCCCACTTACTCCATTACTCCAATTCCCCGTAACGACATACACTTACAGTCAGGGAGAGTAGTCTATCCGTTAGTCATTGAGGATGTTCCATCCTCTGTGTCGGAAGAGAGGAAGAACCGTAAGTACTCATCCAATGTAGAAATTCCCATTATTGAGGATGCTGAAAGTCCTACCGAGACACTGGCTGAAACACAAAGAGAAACAACTATTGAAATGCATCCTACACAACTTATTAGAGAACCATCGTACCTTGAAATACTGACACTACAAAAAGTAGTGGAACAACCTAAGTTTAACCTCTTAGGATAGTTAAAAAATATATATGTCAAAATTCCACTTTTGTAGTCCCTCCATGATGTGCCTATCTACACCAAAATAGTTTGGGACCTGTGTGTAAGAAAACCAGGTAAAAAACCCAGGGATCCTCCCACTTTCCATGTCATAGGGAGACTTTATGACCTGTGTATTCTAAGTGTGTATATTTCTAAGTGTATTTATAAGTGAATTTCTAAGTGTGTATATTTCTAAGTGTATGAAATGTTAGCAAGTGAAGGTTGAACATCAACACCCAACAGGTTTGTTGCAGTCAGTTCCAAGTTTGGAATGGAAATGGGAAGTGATTTTCATGGATTTTATTACATTGTTTTCAATGACTATTAGGAAGCGTGATTCCATCAAGGTAAGGTGGGTAAATTTTCAAAGGAAAATAATTTTTTACTCATTAAATCCACATATAAAATGGATTCCATTGTGAAGATTTTCATGAAGGAATTTTTTAGGTTGCATGGTTTTCCTAAGGAAATAATTTCATACAAGGATACTAAGTCCACTTCAAACATTTGTAAAGGTATTTTTTCATATTTGGGTATGCATTTAAACTTTAGTACTACCTACCATCCACAAACACATGGGAAAACATAAAGGGTAAATAATGTGCTTGAATACATGCTTCACATATATGTGACGGGAAAACTATCCCAGTGTGAAGAGTATATACAATTGGTATATTTTGCATATAACAATGGGCATAAAGCATAATTGGGAATGAGTCCATTTGAGGCTTTGTATGGGAAAAAATCTAGGACACCAGTTACTTGGGATAACCAAGTGAACGTAATTGTACTTGGGATAGAATGTTTTAAGGAAATGGAACAAGAAGTTGCAAAGATTAGGAAAAATTTGAAGGAAACTAAATATGGACAAAAAATCTATGCATATGAGAATAGATTTCATAGGGAGTTTCATGTTGAGGATCATGTTTACCTAAGAGTTAGGAAAACGAAGAGTTCCTTGAAGTTTGGAAGCTGTGCCAAGATGTCACCAAGCTATTGTGGTCCATTTGAAGTGCTTGAGAGAATATGACCGGTTGCATATAGATTTGCATTTCCTTCTAACACTAGAGCTGATAATGTTTTTCATATTTAATAAATATGTACATGATTCTAACAATGTGATTAATTGGGAAGTGATCCAGGTGGAACCCAACAGAGATTTTCAAACTGATCCACTATGCATCCTAGACAAGAAGTGAAAAATTCTCCATAACTAATCCATTATACAAATAAAGGTGTAATTGAAGTACTTTGGTCTTAATGATGCTACATGGGAATTGGAGGATGTTATGAAAGAGGCATACCAATTTTTTTTCTAATTTTTTTATGAAACACCGAGGACTTTGCTATTCCAGGGGGGGGAGATATTGTAATGCCCCCAGTTTTTACTCGGAATGTATTTAAAAAAAATAATGTAAATGGTGTAAATATGCTAGTATTGGTTCTCATTGTGGAGCTCACATTAGAGGAAATTCCAACTCAAAATGGGCCTCCTAAAAAAAATTAATAAATAATAGTTAAAATAATAAAATAACATTTATTAATTTTGGAGGAAGAAAAGAAAAATACTACCTTTTTGTTTGTATTTTTGACATGTCTCCCCGTGTTTTTACTCAAATTTTGATCAGGAGAGCTCATTGGATGTGGAATTAAATTCTGTATCCAACGAGTACCCACTCGGCATACTTTTGACGGACACCACTACCCCGAAAACAAGAAATACCTGAAAAAATGTGATGATGACATCATCATCACATTTTTTCAGGTGTTTCTTGTTTTTGGGGTGGCAGGGTCCATCAAAAGTATGCCGAGTGGGCACTCGTTGATGCAAAATTTAATTCCACATCCAACGAGCTCTCCTAATCGAAATTTGAGTAAAAACACGAGGAGACATGTCGAAAATACAAACAAAAAAAGTAGTTTTTTTTATGATACCTATCCCCAAATTTATATTTAAAAAGTGTTTAAGACCTATACGGTATTTCAAATTTAAAGAAATTTCATTGGCTAACACATGATGACATGGAATTTGAGTTAAAGCTAAAAGGCCCATTTTGAGTTGAAATTTCCTCTAATGAGGATAAGGCCCGACTAGAGAATGGAAAGGCATGTATGATGTAAATTTTGTTACTTAGAATGCATGGTTGGCTTGTCTTTCTAACTCAAAACATATGTAAATATTATGCACATAAATAACAAAATTATCCAATAATGTTTGTCTAACGATCACAAAAGGGGCTATGATTCCACAATAGGGGATTAGGAAAGGGGACCTATGTGAAAATAATAATTTGCTTCCAAGTGTCAACTTTAGAAATCAGACAAATTCTATCATGTGCCTTGAATTAGATAGTTAGTTTCTTTTAACCACTAAGACAGTCATTGAATGCATGTGTGAGGGTGGTGGGAGAAGTTAGTTCATGTAGTTATTCAAACATAGGGGTTGTGATAACTATGTGAGCTGTATTTTCACCATCATATCATATCCCTTGTAGTATACCCTTATTCGCATGGAGGCATGCAGATAGATTCTATAGAGATTCATGTGTTGTTATTCATGAGTGTATATGACCAAAGAAACTTGAATTTAGAAAAATCATTGCTGATTTGGAAGGAAAATCAATGGTTGTAGGTGAGGGAAGAGGCAAGGAAAGTTAGGGAACCTTTCCCATTTAGTTGTCCTTGTCATAAATGATTGAGAAGTAGTGACTTTTTGGCTATAGGTGTTTCTCCAACAACATTTACCATATTAGTATTCTTCTATGAACACGATGGAAGCACTCGACAAGATGGATCGCACAAGAGAATTCTGTATCGGTGAATGAGATGCCTGAGCCAAAAAGCGTGTTGTATTTGGTAGGTATTCTATAATCCAAGGTTGTGAGAGACAAGTAAGACATTGTAGAGATATGTATGAGTAGTTTATTAACAATATATATGAGATTAGGTTTCCTAATGAGAGGGAGAATACTGTATGTATTTCCTTCACCATGGTGGACTCATAACCCGACTTAGAGTTTCCCTCTCAGTAGAAAGAGGATATGGTGGAAATAGATCCTACTCTTGGGTGGAAAATCGCTCTTACATAGGAATTTGCTTTGATTTGTGTTGCTTAAGGTCAATATTCTTGTGTATTTGAGTATGAGATGTTTTCTTTGATGCATGTATTTGATTATGTTTGTTATATGCATGAATCATGTGTTTAGATAAGTTTTATTTCCACTATGCATGCTTAATTTTCATATGCACATGTCCTTTTAATTATAATAATATCTATGAGTTTCCATGGATAATGTACTAGCGTTGTTATGGAGAGAAACTTCCTTCTGTTACGGAGAGAAACTTCCTATGGCTTGGGGTGTACCACAACAGGCAGCTAGACACAAGAAATCAATCCCTTCCCAATATGCAAGAGAAACCAAACATATAACACTAAGGGACCTCAAATCATACCTTATTCCATACGGTTTAAGTAGATCCCCATTGAGCTTTTTCCAATCTAGCTTGCGCTAACAATTTTCTCTCAACAACAACAAACATGACAAGCATGCTATATAATATGGTGTTAGATCTACTCTAGGATATATCATCAATAATGTATAAGGAATTAAACATATCCATGGCTTCAATATTCATTCAAATGCACATTTTTGGATAGGAAAAGATATTTCTATTAATTAAATCAGAGATTACACAAGTGAAAACCTTTGTCGGCATGTCTGCGAATGAGAGAAACCGAGTCCTCCACCTGGGCCTCCACCACCTCAATCCTCCATCTCTCTATAGAAATATCACAAGAAAAGGAAAACTTGGGAAGAACACAAAGTGCTCCAAAAGGGAAAAGGGATGTAGACTCAAGTATATGCAAGTTGTGGCAACAATGGACTATAGTTTCCTTGCTCTTCAATTCCTCCTCCTTCAACGTATCCAAGGGGTTCCTTATATAGAACTCCAAAGGTGAAATGGAGGGTCGAATATGAGTGATATCAAGGCATGTGGAAGGAAAAGAGTCAAGTGGTTCAGAATCATACGAAGGAAAACTCCAAAAGTATTTGTATTTATGCACACATCTCGATGTATGCGGGTTTGAAGTCAAAATTCACATATACACGTGATTATGGTATTAAAAGTCGTGTACAACAATAAGCACATGTTTTTAGGGATTAACTTGGAAACATCAAAGTATAATATCAGTCCATGGAGTCTAAAGAGTCCGCAGAGGGACAGGGAAGGCCATAAATATGTGATCAACCATGTGTGGTAAAATCAGATATAATAGATGCCCCCTAATGTGTGAGGTCAGAGGGGTAATATGATGGCCAAAATACATTATAAAATCCATCCCAAAAGTGGAGTGATGAAGAACCAGGTGGAAAAACAAGCCATCTATTAGTATAGTACATAATCGATCTCTGCATGTGACTACAAATACATAGAGTAGTCCCGGATACATAAGAGTACAATGGCCATGTGTTGTATGGAATAATACACCTAATAACCTAAGGTTGGGGTTACCAACATACTCAATTACTTGCAGACAATTGACTCTTAAAGCACAGAATAATAAATAGGAAGATCAAAGGACTTACTTGTTAAACGAAGGTCGATCCTTGCTAATCTTCTTCTTCTCTGTTCCACTTCCAGAATCTTCAGGATTGTTCCTCTTTCACCTGTCAAGAAACACTTTTCCAGATACAAGATGATTCATATATGTATAAGCAGGTTAGATAAGAGTACAATGGCCATGTGTTGTATGGAATAATACACCTAATAACCTAAGGTTGGGGTTACCAACATACTCAATTACTTGCAGACGATTGACTCTTAAAGCACAGAATAAGAAATAGGAACATCAAAGGACTTACTTGTTAAACGAAGGTCGATCCTTGCTAATCTTCTTCTTCTCTATTCCACTTCCAGAATCTTCAGGATTGTTCCTCTTTCACCTGTCAAGAAACTCTTTTCCAGATACAAGATGATTCATATATGTATAAGCAGGTTAGATAAGAGTACAATGGCCATGTGTTGTATGGAATAATACACCTAATATCCTAAGGTTGGGTTTACCAACATACTCAATTACTTGCAGACAATTGACTCTTAAAGCACAGAATAAGAAATAGGAAGATCAAAGGACTTACTTGTTAAACGAAGGTCGATCCATGCTAATCTTCTTCTTCTCTGTTCCACTTCCAGAATCTTCAGGATTGTTCCTCTTTCACCTGTCAAGAAACACTTTTCCAGATACAAGATGATTCATATATGTATAAGCATGTTAGATAAATCACATATAGATGCTGAAGCATAAACAATTATCAAACCACAAGATATGAAACATTTATGGAAGAAGTAATCTCTTTATTATCAACAATGGAAAGAGTTCATATACAACCCAACACCTGAGACAAGGACTCCTCTACAACCAAAGGATTCTGAGTTCATTGCTCCAAAGACTTCTGTCTAAACTCCACCAGCATAACTTTGCTCTCCAAGTGTAAGTAATAGACACCCTCCCCAAGGCCTGTATTTATATGGGTGAAATCAGGCAGTTCTCGAAGGTTAGGGAGGTTACAGCAGTTAAGTAAATTAAGTTAAATGACTTAACTAATCTCCCATTAGTGCGAGTGTTTTTGTGTTTTAATGTTGAGACATACTCACGGGTCTGTAGTAGAGCAACCCGCGAGTGACTCGCGACTATGTATAAGCGCAAACCGTGAATACAAGGATTCGCGACTTGCTGAACAGGAGACTCGCGAGTGATGCATGAGTTGCATAGAATGATAGTCACGGGTACATCTCAATATAGGAAAAATGGCAAAGTAACTAGATGGATGGTGAAAGAATGTATTTCATGACAAATGTTTTAGTCAAACCTCTATCCATAAGTGTCCTTTTGTGTGCCAAGATGAGGGATGTCGCCACTCGGATGGAGAGGTGCCATTCAGGTGTATAACACCATGAATAGGCATAATATACAAATGTGACATGTGTGGTCATCTCCATGTACAATATATAATAGATCAGAATCTCCATGATGAAGATATACAATGGATCAAGATTTCCATAGTGGCTAAAGATATCTGACATACACTCGAATGAAATCATGAGAGCTGAAATATCATGAACACTGGCACAATGAAAGAGGTATCATATGTGGAATTCCACAAAGCTCGAAATTCTTCTACAAAAACTGCTATGAGTACATGTCCTACTATGCGAATAGAGGTGTCGAGGTCGAACATAGTGGTCCATGGTCTGATTACCGGTCATTAATGTATACCGTTAATAGACGCGAGATCACCCACTGATAATGAAAATGTGAATCAAGGTACTAGAGTGAAATATAACAAGTGTGGATAGATGTGTTGAGTTTAAACACTTGGAAGAATCCATCGATCAGGGGACATTGATGTATTCACAAAGATGTCAATGGGGAGAGAACCTACCACTGATGATTGCAAGTCTCAAGGAACTCAAATGAATCTAGACTCCTATCCCAGAATAAATTATCAGAAGTAGATGGGATGGAATCCGATGGAAGGAGGGAATTAAGGAATCCCCCATCAACCAACATGAGGTACTCAACAACGCTGTATAATTTGGAAGAACTCGAACAAGATATGCATGAACCAGTAACAATATTTGGAATGGCCAACATGCAAAGTCAAGACAGCTGAGGAATGGTCGACTTGGGCTTCAACTTCCTTCAAACAAGAGCATAAATAAAAATGGTGACTAAAGGTAGGAACCATGGACTCGATATACAAAATAGGACATCTCCGTGACAAAGGAACCATCAACAGAGGATCCATAGGGACTAGAAGCTTAACCAGTTGGTGGAAATAAACTCAGAGTAACGAGTACAACTCCTAAATTCAAATTAATAACTCAACCAACACATGTGATATATAGCGCTCTGTTCGAAGTAGACATGGCTCGACTGCTACCAAAGATAACATCTTTTTTTGTCCAACTTTTTGTTTTTTTTTATTTTTTTTTGGATTTTTTTAGATATCTTGAAAATCTTGAAAAAGAATAAAAGTGATTTATAGTTAGAAATATAGGAGGAGACGAGTGTCAGGGGAGAATCAAACTAGTTCCAAGCAGCAGAACATACCTATGCTCAATGCCAGGAAACATGTGCAGGATAATGACACTCGGGGGAACATCCCCTCCTAGTAAAAAATGGGGAATCAAGCTGCAAAATATATGTAAAAACGATCTGCTTGGCTAGACATGACACAATCTCGGGCTATATGGCTGATAATCAAATTTAGGGAGCCAACATAAAGCTCAAGAAGGCAAGAAAAATTCATGAAAATGCAATTACAACTTGATATATATAAGGGATTCCTAAGGGAAATGGCCAGTATAAATTTCATTCAGAGTATGAAGTTCTTGCTCAAGGACATGGTGGGACTAAAAAGGGACTCACACAACCCAAAGGAGAAACATCAGCATGGGTACCAAATGCAATAAAGGATCTAACTAGGGTACCCATGCATGGGAAAGCTCTACCATTCACATAATGGCACTTCTAAAAGCAACATGAAGGTCCATGACATCATGGAATGGGTTCGTGCCTAAGGTTAAGATGAAATGGTCATGAGGTCATGAAAAATGTAACCGAATGTGAAATCCTAACCTATATGCCAGTTTAGACATGATACCTATAATAGGCATGAACTGATCAAATCCATTGAGGAGAGTGTGCAAAACAATGGACCCTATATGACAATAGTATTAGTCCAAAACATATGGAAACAATCAATAAAGAGTCCAAACTATAAGAAATAGGGAGGATCAATCTTGACAACTGCATCCAAAGGAATTAGTGCATTGAACGATGGGACATAAGAAGGAATGTAAGGTGAAGAAATAACATTCACGTATCCACTACCACCCCCATGAGGGCGACTACTGGTGTAAAGACCGAGCGAAGGGAATAAAAATCCTCCACAAATGGATTAGAGGATGGAATATGACCATTCCCAAATCGACGAGCATGGTAAGGGGTTGTGATGCCCCCAAGTACGACACTAGATTATGTACTACAATCAAGGATGGGTGATAGGACAACAAGCATGTCGAAAATAAAAGGATCAGAACTCAAGAGAACATAAATATACTCAAGTAATCACGATCTCAAAATCCCACTAGCGCACAAAGAGCACACTCCTAAAAGAATCTACAACCAAAATACAAGAAAAACAAGGGGAGGATATGTGAGCTCCAAAATGCAGCAGGTATGTCTCACCTAGGAGAGGATCGAAACTCCCATACACTGCAAGCAGATGTACATAACCAATTATAGTGGCCCTCATCTTCAACACATATAGAGAATGTGTTGTTCGACGCCTACCTAGCTAGAAAAATCATAGAATAACCACTGCAACTAACCCCTGCGATACCTAGGTAAGGAAAATAAGGTCACCCCAATATAACCAATGCTCAGGCAGATAGTCGTAGGTGGGATCTACCATATGGGAAGGGTAGCAAAGCCCGAAACTCTTGAAAGAGGCCCCAAATATGAATACGATCCTCGAAATATCTCTAGCGCCCACAAAAGTGAGCAAGGGATATCCCAATCACAATTGCTCACGTTGTCTTGTGCATAACTCCTGTGTAAGTGGAGCGTCCTAAAAAACACTAATTATACTAAGTGTTTCACTGTCTCACCTTGATAGACACCTACTTGTTTTGTTTAATGGTCTTGGAGAATTGACTCACAATGAACTATTCCAAGACCCTAAAACCTAATCTTGTTGATGCACCCTAAAAATAAAAGAGTGTAGTACATTTTATTAAGTGTTAATTTTATTTGGTTGTGATTACAAAAAGGGCAATGGTCGTGCAACTTATGAATTTATGACTCAGCACTGAAGTAAATATGCACACCTAACAAGCAATGCCAATTTCAATTTTGTAGAATGAACATCAAGGTATGCCACTACATGAGCTGCACAAATATATATTTTTTCAATGTCAATGCAATCCTTCCTATATGAAAGCCTAAATATAACTCTCTTCCATGCAATACAATGCAAATGTATCCTTAAATCCATATGTGAGATGCAAGTAAGAAGGAAACTATTGTGTAGTTTTCAATATAAAAGAATGAAAAATCCAATAAAAGTCATTATAACTTTCAGTATCTCTAGCAAGTATAAAACACAAGCCCAACAAGAAACCGAGAAAAAAAAGAGTAATGCACTAATGGAAAAACAAAATGATAAATGACTAAAACTACTTTTGAAGAAAAAATCAATGACAAAGTGGTGTCTGGTCACAGAAGAAGCATCCAAAAGACAACATCAAAACCTAGGAGGACCCAACTACACTCACAACCCACCCAACAACTTCCCACAACATCAAACTCAACCAAAGGGGAGGATGTACACAACTGTATAAAGAACAACAATGTATGTACCCGAATTTTGGCCAAAAAACCTGCATGTATACGTGGATTTTGGCCAAAAACTTGCATGTATATGCGAATTTTTGCCAAAAATCCATGTATGTACGCGACTTTTAGCCAAAAACCTGTGTATATAGAGAATACATTGGTAAAAAGTAGGCCAAGTGTCAAACCAATCTAGGGGAGTGTCAATGGATGAACATACTAGTAAATGGGACATAGAAACTGGGAGAAACAATGAGCAATTCAATAAGATCAAGCACATTGTTCCCCCAACCCCAAAGCAAAACAAGGAACTTCCCCAGTATGGTCACCACATGGGGTCTTCACTTGTTGACCAATATCCTATCACATTAGTTCATATTGTGGGTTTTAAAATTATAAAAAATTGAACCAATATATTGCAGGTATTGGGGGGATGAGGGGGTTAAGGTGGAGATGGGTAGGGTGGTTTATAAGGATTGAGGTATAAAAAGGGGTGGGGACGAGGTTTTAAGTATTGGGAAGGGGTTTCAACAAAAAAAGTTTGGGTCAATATATTTGGAAATTAAGGGTATTCTTTAATATCTCACGATGGTACATGCTATGTGAGAGGGTCAATAAGTGAATTCCCCGTGGGTCACCTATTCTTTCAAGGGACAGGGAAGGCCATAAATATGTGATCAACCATGTGTGGTAAAATCAGCTATAACAAGCATTGATGTCTAAGGTCAAAGGGAAATATCAGTGGAGTATGTTGTTAAACAACAAGTGAGTTCTCAAGGTGTTGATGTGCCAACGATGTGGTCCAAAATTGGGATCAACATATTATTGTTGGAAGGATCATCGTATTGGCACTGATGCCAACATGCCAAACTGTGGTACCAATGTCACAATCGGTGATTTCCTAATAGAGTTATGGTTCCATTCCAATTCTTGACTTTCATCTTCTATGTAAGAGAGTGGTAGCATCTAGCACTTGTGAATCATCGAAGTTTGGAATGTTTTCCATTAAGTTCCATTGTAGTGGGACCCACATGAGACGGGAACTTTTGGTACCAATATTGAAGTGGCAATGTCAACATTGGAATCAGGGTCGCTTTGTAGAAAGAGGTTGTTGTTCAACTTCAAGCTTTTGATTGGAGTGTGATACACTAGTGTTTGAGAGTCACTGATGTTTAGATTCTAAGGTGGTGACTCGGATGTTGACATTGGAAGGGTTGTTAGAAATTTTGTTTAGCCAGTGCTGACTTCTGACATCCAACATGCTGAAGTATGATAACTCGAGATTTAGATGTTTGGGTGGGAATGTTGAGGTTGTTTCGTTAGGGACCCATTATATGGTTCCAAAATAGGGCTCCTAATGTTGGAAATGTCGAGCAACAAACAATCTATTTATAAGGGTGGAAATAACTGCAAGATCTTCTTATAATGCTTAATTAATAACCAATTAAGTAAATTTAATTATTAACTAGGAAATCTAGCTTATAGTTAGCAATGCATGTTTTCACAATGTTTGGTATCAGTGTAGTGTAGTTGTGGAACATGTGGGGACATGTCACTTTTTTATCATTTCTAGGAAGAATTAAATGTTTTGAGACCTTTTTTTATCTCTACTCATACATTTTACCATTGCTTGGGAGAATTAAAAGTGTCTGGGCTTTATTTGTCTATGCTAGGATGAATTTAAATCTGGTGGGGAAAATCCATAGATGCCATGGTGTTATCATGGCTATTCTCTATTTTTAAATAATGCAAATAACAAGTTTCTTTTGTTCTTGAGTGTAGATTAAACATATAGAGGACGAATAAAATGTTTTCTCATCATCTAAAATTATTAGAGGGTGAAAAAGAGCTGAATAGGAAGAGAGCCATGTACAAATAGGGTGACGTGGAGAAAGAGAGGGAAAGGTAGAAAGAAGAAAACAACATTCCCTACGTGCAGAGAGCATAGAAACTAGAAGGGAGGAATATGTGCATGTGAAGATAAGGTCACGTGGAAGGATAAAAGGGAGAAGGTTAGGTGGAAGGATAAAAGGGAGAAAACAAAGTTTAGAAGAGGCCAACACAGAAAAGAGAAAGAAAAAGTTAGATGACCCTACCCAAGCAACTTGGAAATAAAGAAGAACAATGATATGAAGAATAGAGAGGAGAAGATAAAAGAAGAAGACTATCTACAGTGAGAAGGACAGAAGAATTTGGAGTAAAGGAAACTAGTTGCAATCTCAGGTAAAAAGATGGTTTTAAAAAGTTATTGAGGGAAGTGAATTGTAGTCCTTGGTTGAGTCAGAAATAAGCATGCTCGAAGTTCTTTGTGAGCAAAAAAAAGGAAAAATTTGAGTTCCGAATTATAATTTATGATGAAAAAAGTCTTTTGAGCCTTGTAGCTATAGATTTGTAAATTTTAGATGAATAAAATAAAAGTTTTGTTGTGTCTATAATTTAAGTAAAAGACATTTGGGTTACAATTCCGACGTTTTAATTGTATTACTTAAATGGCATGTATGTTTAAATTAGAAGTTTGTGTGTATCCCTTGTTGCACTGAAGAGGTGCATTCTACAACAGAGTACGAGAGAGAAGTGTAACTCCTTCCATGCTCATCCTAAAGTTGACAAGTGTACTTTATAAAAAAATAAAAAAATATTATTTAAAATAAAATGTCGAGTTAAATTAAATTTAAATTATTTAGAATTGCATATATATAAAACAAAGATAAACTAAAACCATAAACAATGGATTACACATTTCTTCAACATTTTCCCTCCAAAAAGGGATTTGTACCTTGAGAGATTTGATCCCTCTCGTGCTTAGTAGATCCCCTTTTAGATGGATTGGTGGTTATTAAACCCTATTGTGCTATATGTTATGAATATATTGGTTATATTATGAATATGTGGACTGACATTCTATTGTAAACCCTATTGTGCTCTATGTTATGAATATGTTGGTTATATAATGAATATGTGGGTTGAAATTCTATTGTACGTAAAACAAGCTAGAGAATTCATGAGTGCTGTGTGTAATTGAACATCTAGACCGATATATCAATTATCGTGGAAATTCCATGTACTAACAAGGCTCGTAATTAAAAATTTGCTTTCAGAAATCTGTCAGAAATAAGCTTCGCTCGAAACATTAGAAAATCATTAACATGAAACTAACAATATTTCAGCTTCGCTCGATACATTAGAAAATCATTAACATCAGGGTAACAATATTTCACGTATTTAAAAAAAGATTGTCATGATAAATCTTAAAAGACAAAAAGTTTCCACGTCATTTTACAACAATTTTCAATAGATAATGCCCCCAAATCTCATTGTGAGATAGTGACATTTCTTATACGAATCCAGAAAACATAGTTATGTACATTCTTATTTCAAAACAAAAATTACAAACATATATTTGCCAGAAAGAATAAAAGGCTTAAATTATATAAACCTACATATTAGAGGCACAAAAATGCCTCTTGCCTACATAAACAATCAAAACGAGATAAGAAAATGCCCATTGCTAATATAAACAATCAGCACGGAGGATGCCCTTTCAAGAAACTTTTTCACTACCTATCTAAGCTCTAGAATATTGAATTTGGTTCAGTTTGAGAATTGGCCGGCTCATGCTTTCTATTATATCCATGAGAAAATAAGATAGAAGCATATAATTTGTAAAGATAAGAGAAAAGTTACAAATAGATTGTCCATAGCAAAAACAGCAAGATTTTTTCTTTCTCATATGTATTTGAATTAGACAAGAGCATCATCCCAAATATGTAAATATGACTTCCTGGTTGACCTCTTAAAAACTAGTCCCTGTTCACACTCCACTTTAAGCCCGATCAAGACCCTTAAAATCCTTGAAAACTTTGAACAAAATAAAATTCAAACAAAAACATGCTGCTCATGGAAATCCTGTATTTAAATGCCAAAGAGCCCGTTAAGGCCAGCCACTAGCATGAATTATATGGAAATCATGTGAACAGGATCGAGATCTGCATAGCGTGAAGTCAAACCTGCTTAGAACCGGCTGTGTCTCAACAATTAGTTGAATCTGCCAGGTTTCGAATATAAAAATCCATGTGGTCTCCAATAATCTAACTTGCCTCGTCCAGAATATTCAAAACTCAAG
Organism: Pseudotsuga menziesii; assembly: GCA_001517045.1. Classification (NCBI taxonomy): domain Eukaryota; kingdom Viridiplantae; phylum Streptophyta; class Pinopsida; order Pinales; family Pinaceae; genus Pseudotsuga; species Pseudotsuga menziesii. Next base: position 246,807 of record LPNX010439196.1, read on the forward strand.
ATTCAAGCATGGTTTGGAGACAAACTTGAGGAATTGTTCTGCACGGCTTGGATCGTTTACGAGAATGAACTGAAAACTAAGTTATTAAGAAATCAAATCTAGACTTCTTAATTGAATTCAAACTCTTTCCAATCCTACCCATTCCAATCGGTTTGGAAAACAACATTTACAACAAACAATTGAAAACTTATAAGGTTCCATTTCCTTTACATGTCATGAAAACTAACTCTTCAAACTCATTATAGAACAAATTCATCAGCTATCTCTTCAAACTCATTGTAGAACAAATTCATCACTTAAATGATGAGATGAACAGCAAAACGATTTAGCGACCTGCAATATTCTAATAGATAACTAGAGTATGGGGTTTTTCCAGAGATACGCCTACGGTCCGAGTCCTACTAAGTTCAATCTACTTGCCCCAGTCCAGATTAAAAGGGAGTTAGGGAAAGGAAGCCAATACTATTAAAGGGTGCACCTCTCTATTATTCGATCGCAGCAATAGTTTTGAAGGTTTCAATATCCTAACTTTGAAAGATAGTCAATGATATAGAGTAAAGGATAGGTTGAAAGATTAAACTGAAAAAGAGAATCCTAAGAGCTACAGTCAGGAATTGGCACAATAACCAGGGGGTTATTGTTGGCATTTTGTAACATGGAAATTCCTCTTCTTTCAATGCTGGCTAACAAGTATTAGATTGGGGCACCATTCCAGGTTTATATAAATGAAAGTACCTCACTTCCGTATGTGGTGTTCATGAAAATGTTGTGCTCAGCCACATCATATGTATGTCCTGTTTGGTTCAGTAAATTGTCACGGAAATGGAATGCTTTGGCACACATGATACGGCCATCATGCTTTTGGCATCGTTCAGTTAAAAAAAAAAAAAAATATGTTCGTGATTCGGAGGAATGTTAAGTCTTCTACGAATTTCTTATATTCTTCGCTTTCACAAAGAGATTCTATATATGTTAAATTTATCAGTTCATACAGTGATTGACAAACACTTTGAAGCAAATTCCATCGACCTTAAATGATTGAGAAAAAGTTCAACTAAAACTAAAATATTATCAATTTTGTAAACTAACGTTTAATTAAGTTGAATCTTACATTTGAAATGAATATATATATATATATATATATATATATATATATATTAAACATCAATAGTAGCTTTGCAGTCATCTTTTGTTCTCTTTCATTATGACTTGGGTTAACTTCATCAAAATGTACATAGATGTGTTGCTTATTCCATTTTCAATATGCATATTTATATCTAAAATTAGTCTTTTTTAAATTTAAAATTATATTATAAAAATATATATTTTGTAAAATATTTTAGTTTTTTAAGTTTTAAAAAAATTGATAATATATATTAAACCAATTTCATTCATTGTTTTCTTAAGATGTAGATTTTGTACTTTCATAATACATGTACCAAAGCAACTTCATTCCTTTTTTCTTAAGCTGTAGATTTTGCACTTTCAAAACTTTATTTTCAAATCTGGTTTTGATGAGTTGACTTGATATTTCAATTTTAAAATTTAAAATGGTCGAGTAAGTCATGTTTTGATTATTTATTTCCTTGAAATTGTGAATTAATTTGTATTTTTAACTTAAAATATGTAACTATTTTTTTATTTGTTAGATATGTTAAGTATTATTTATGTTTTAAAAGTTGTAACTAGTTTCTCTATGGACACTCGCACGAAGTTGGTTCCACTTTTTAGTGCCACTTAAAAAATAAAAAAACGCACTTCCGAAGTGCAAATAAAGAACACATATGCGTTATTGATGGTACGTTCGGAATAACCCGAGCCCAAACACAAGGCTAAGGTTCGTAAGGAAGTATCGCATATGCGTTTTCTAAATGTTAAATATCACATATGAAATATATCGCATATGCGATATTTAACATTTACAAAACGCATATATCGCATTTAAGAAAGTAATAGGTAACATTATGTGTATATGCATGGAAAATAATAGGTAACATTATGTGTATAAAATAATTAAGACAATAGAGTTTTTTCTTGATTTTAATCAACAAGTTCTTTTAATATTACCATTTTTTCTAGCACAGGTGATGGTCGAGCTCGTCCAAGAATTACTTTTCTAAGATAATTAGCCAAGCAATAACACTACTGTGTAACAACAATGGAACTTAAGGAAGTAATTTCTAGAAGAAAACCACCTCAATACCAAACCACACAAGAAGCCTATGTATTACATTTGTTTCCAATTCCTCCTCGACGGGAAACCCATTTCTTGACAAACTATCGACATTTGTAAATTTCTACATGTATTTTCACTTTGGATTTTTTACCAAGGAGAAACAACCAAACGAAAATCCTAGTTCAAGTTTCATTTATTTATTTTTCTATCACACCATCTCTATTTGGCTACCTGTGACTACACCATGAAAATGCCTAAATTGGACTGAGTATTCCTTCATCGGTCATTTAAAAAGGAGTCACATAGCCTCGCAAAAGGTTTAAGTTGCGTAGCGTCACTTGAATCTTCATCATCTTCTATTATTACAAGAAGCATAACCTAGGATAAATGGCCAACACGAAAGGCCCTAGTTCATGTTTCAAATAATAATTTTTCTATCACACCACTTGTATTTCTCTTCACATGTGACTACTTCAATGATAGGCTAATGAAAGCGGAGAGGGTATTCCTTCATCCATTATGTAAAAAGGACTCCCATAGCCTCACAAAACTTTCAAGTTGTGGAGTGTCACTCAAATATCCATGTTCTATTTGTGTTGTTAACACCACTCTTAATGGAAATCTCTAGTAATTTAAGTAAGAACCTTAAGGAAATAATTATTATTTCATGCTAGCTTGGAATCAACAAAGATTGAAGCCTCCACAAAGCTTTGCTCTAAATATATTGCATCCTCTACTTGTTATTGACAATATGACTACTTAGTTTTCTTATTTCCTCCTGTAAATTTTTGTTAAGTTCATTTCCCGTTACCCGTCTCTCATAAATTTTCACTGAAATTTTAGTAACCTCCTTCTCATCTTTATTCATGTTCATGCTTGTTGGATAACATTATTTTAAGGATATCTTATTTGTATTCCCACACTAAATTAATCCTTCAAATGGTTTGGATGGCCTTTACTATGGCTCCAAAACCATGTTTGTAAATGCTTAGAACAATAACAATATGTTTACACCAACATAATGAGAAAAATAACCTTTCTAGTTACATGCTTCACATTACCAAAAATATTTTATAGACTACATAAAGTGACTTACAATCCGCTAAAGTGACTTATAGACTACTAAATTTTAATTCTTTTATTTAATTATTTAGGTAGGAAGAAGGATGGGGCATATGCGATATTTCACATTTACAAAACACATATGCGATATATATCGCAAGTGCAATATATCACATATGCGATATTGAAAACTGGAAAAAAAAACAGAGGCCGCATGCCTCAAATATAATTTGCACAGTCGAGGATCGGGAGAGCGAAAAAATGTGTGGGAGAAATAACACAAATGCGATTTGTGTTTTAGCTTTTGGAGGTCGTGTTCGAGGTCGAGTTGGAGGTGGATGGGCTCCAATGGCAGGTAAATGCTCTTATCCATTTTAGTTAGTCTTCAATCCTTTATTGTTTTCCATAATTTCATAGTTTTTATAATTATTTAAAACAAATTTAATAAAAAAAATTGAATGAAATCAAAGAATGATTGACTAAAATAACTTGTATTTTTTTGTTTAAATCTTAACAGATAATAGAAATGAACAAGACAATGTGGAAAACCCACCCTCTAATAACCCATAGCCAAACCCACAACCTAACCCACAACAACCTACCCACAACCTAACCCAAACCTGGAGGGGGAACAAGATCGAAATTCACAGATTATTGTCTGTTTGGCGTCATTGAGGCGCCTTAGCTCATCTATCAGAGGGGGGGATCATTTGAGAGAGTCTTTAGCAAATTCATTGGACACAATAATAAACACAATTACCGAAGCTCAAGGAGCTTTGTACAACATTAGTTCCTACAAAGAATCCAGGAGGAAATGCTACTCCGATGGATTAAGTTATAAAGACATCAAAGCCCTTAAAATTACAAAAGACTAATTATTTTCATTATTCCGGGACCCTAGCACCGGATTGGTTCCAACCACTAGTTGAGCACACATTTACATAGACTGATGCATTGAACCATATATAAAGGCCAATTGGATGGATCATTGGTATATGGTCTTTGATGAAGACCCTCATGGGAATAGGGACATACCATTTTATTTCCTTAGGAAATTGTATGCAAAATTCATCCTAGGGAAACATGTTAACTACTTCGATATCTTAGGCTTCCAGGGTGTTGGTCATGGGATGCCCCAAGATAGGAAAGGGTCCAGGACAGATCCTAATCGTGTGCCATGCCCTCCACGCACATCAAAACCCCCTCGACTATATCCTCTTGCGGGTCCTATGATTGAGGATACACACGAGGCATTATTTGACTTGGCAAATACATTGCTTCAGCATGGGACTGATGTCCAAGGAAATATAGACCAAGGGGCTGGAACTTCTAAGGTGGGCCCATCTATAGATCGCACAGGAGATGCAGAGCATTCAGAGCATCATGTTACTCCACACCTTTGCACATTGTGTGGAGGAATATGCTATGGCCCTGCTTCAGACTTTCGAGATGATGGATTACTTCGCTTTGTAAGTAAAACTCATTATTTTCATATTATATTTTGTTTCATATCAAAATTTTCAATTGTTTCTCAATTTATTTCTATTTAATTATCTAACAAATTATGTGAACAAATATACAGCTGGTCTCCCATGGCACACTAGATTCGCATAGTCTGCCGATCAATGTTGAAAACATTGATGTGACTGTCAATATTGCATATGGGTTTGGTTCTTCACTAATAGGGGAAAGAACTATACTTGTTAATTTGTCAACTTTATTTACATATTTATAATATAGATTGTAACATTCAATACATCCTAATTTTGATACAACATGTTTTATGCAGGGTGATCACAATGATTACATTGTATCTCAGCCTACTTCCTCTCATGCAGAGGTAGATTCTCAAACACAGGTATTATTTTAAATACTCTTTTAATTATGCTTTTAATTATGTTTCTCTTTCTTTGAAAAAATCATTTTTCGTCCATCATGTATATGTCTCATTTTATTTGTATTATCTGACATTGACATATGTTACGTTATGTAGGGAACCATTGAGCCATTGGTGCTTGAAGAGAACCAATGCGAGGTTGTTGCCGACCCACCTCTTCCCCCCCGCCAGGTACATGTATGTTTCACTTTCTTTGAAAACATAATTTTTCGTCCATGTAATATATGTGTCTAAGATTATTTTTATTATCTAAATTTGACATATGTTATTTTATGCAGGATTATATTGAGGCACCACTGCTTGAAGAGCACCAGATTGATGATGCACCTATCACAAGCCGGTAGGTACGTTTATGTTTTGCTTTCTTTGAAAACATTATTTTTCGTCCATGTAGTATATATGTCTAATATTTTTTTTATTATCTGAATTTGACATATGTTATTTTAGGCAAGATTCTATTGAGGCACCGAAGCTTGAAGAGCACCAGATTGATGACCCACCTATCACGATCCAACAGGTACGTTTATGTATCAGTTTCTTTTAATTGTGATTTTAATAATTCAACATGTAATTTTTTATTTTTTGAAATTGTCTAATTGTATCTTTATCCTTTTGTATGTAGGAACGTGATTTAGATGAATATGTCCAAAAAGTGATCTTATTCGCTAGTACAAGTAGAAATCCTTTTTTCTCATTCATACTTAATCCATCCACTAGTTACACACCTCCTCTAACAAGATAGCAAGTAAGTTTATGTGTCGCTTTGACATATGTTACTTTATGCAGGAACCTATTGAGACAGTGGTGCTTGAAGAGCACCAAAGTGAGATTACTGTCAATCTACCTCTTCCCCCCAGCCAGGTACATGTATGTTTCACTTTCTTTGTTAACATCATTTTTCTTCCATGTAGTATATATGCCTCTGATTCACTATTTTATCTAAAATTGACATATATGTTACTTTATGTAGGCCTCTAGTGAGGCATTGGTGCATGAAGAGCACCAAATCGGTGACCCACCTTTGACGAGCCAGCATGTATGTTTATGTATCACTTTCTTTGTGTGTTTGTGTATCGCTTTCTCTGATTTGGTGCTTGAAGAGACCCAAATTGGTGACCCACCTCTTCCCCCCCAAGGTACATGTATATTTGTTGACATTGGCATATATATATTTTTTATGCAGCTTGATAGTGAGCAAGTGGTGCTTGAAGAGCACCCAATCATGGTCGATGTTAGTGAGGCACCATGACCCACCATTACTTACTCATGTACAGTAAGTAAAAATGTTATTTTGGTTTTGGAATTTGAACAAAGGTACACAGAATTTTTAAAGGTTGGTAAATTAACTTACAAAATTTGGTTTTTCTGTAGTCTCCACTGATGCGACCTATCCCTCTTGTTCAGCGATGGGGATCACCAGTGAGCAGTCGAAAAAGAAAGCTATACTTCTCCGAAGACGTTGGTAGTGGCAGTGAAAGGGGGTATAGCTAGAATAAATGTATAGGGGGCACACATAGATGTAAATTTGTGTTCATATACACACAGATGTACTTTTTGATCCACTATTTTGTATTATGGCCATGTAGCATGACAATTTTTGTAACATTATTTCTATACATATATAATATAAAGGAAGCTTCAAATTTATACATATATGGTTGACTTGATCTTGGAACATGATATGTGTGATTCACCTATGTGATATAATGATATGTGTGGTTTACATGTGTGCTAACTTATGAATTTCCAATATTTAAAGGAAGAATTTATGACTCATCAACTTTTTAACATCATAAGCATACCATACACTAACTAAATTACATACACTAACAATCATAATACCATATCATACCATACAATTGTTGGGCTATAGGGCAGACCTGGGTTTTTACCAATAACTTCACACCAACAAAAGACCCACAGTGTTGGCCCTTTCGGCAGCAGCCTTCAAACAGGCTATAGTCTCACCCAAAACAGCTATGGGGTGCTGCAGAATCAGGTTTCTGCAAGTAGAAGAGGGATATTACTGTACCTTTAGCCTTTAATAAGTTATAATCAATTCACACAGAGCTCCGACATTCATATATATAACTTCACAGATAGATAAACAAACAGTGACTTGCTTAACCCTTTTCTGGGAATTCACAGCGAAGCTATTTGTTAGCAGCGATCTTATTTATCATATTTATAGTTATCAATGCATAAAAGAACATAACAGAAATCACACAATAACACACAGAACCACAACACCAGATGTAACGTGGTTCACCCCCAGTGTAGGGGCTACATCCACAGAACTGTGTTTTATTCAACTCTTTACAAAAACCACAGTTCTGATCTGCACACTTAGCTGCAGATCTCTTCAAGTCCTCAAAGCTGTGCACAAAACAGCAGGCCTCTGTGCACACAGTTGCAGAGGTCGTCCACGTACACAGCTGGGACTTAACCTTTTCTTACAAAACCCTTGTACAACCTCTTAGCTTCGCATTACAATGGCATCATAGGATAATCGTTAAAGACCTAACCCTAATTCATTACATAAGTGCTTATTTATACAGCGCACTATTACAAAACCATGGACTTAAACCATGGGCGCCCAAAACCCTAACCCTGGACTTAAACCATGGGTTAATTACAAAAGGGGGCTTCGACCCAACCCCGACACCCCTAAGACTATTTTGAGTCGTAACTCTGCTTACAATTTCCACAAAACCCGCGGAGTTACCAAAACTAAGGACCCTTAGGATCGGAGCCCCAACAGGCCCGTAAGACTCAGTTGTGACCCATACCGAGGCACTGTGCTGCTCTTATGGTGGGAGAACCTTCATTGCGAGGGTCTTGAACTGACTATTGAGGTCGTGTATAATGTCGTCGGCTGCTTTCTCCTTGTCCACCAACTCCTGCAATGCTGTGGATGATCCTTCATTAGCTTTCTCCTGTGCAAAGGTATCATAGGACTTCAAAACTTTGAGCTGACTTTCCACAGCATTGCTCAATTCCAATGCTTCCTCGACAAGTGGCTGCAATGTATTTTCCAGCAGTGTTACCTTCGCCCTATAGGATTCAATTTCCTACTGGAGTTCCTTGCTTCCCTTTACTTTAGCCATCTTCTCCATAGGAGACAGCATCTTAATTTCCCGTCTGACCATATCTAATTCTCCCTGCCGTTCCTTAATGATTTCTTATACTTTTTCTATGTCTAGGTGTTCCTGTAGGTTCGCCCATGCTTCGATGTTGTCTTCTAGCAACTTCGTTGCACTNTTCCCCCTGCCGTTCCTTAATGATTTCTTATACTTTTTCTATGTCTAGGTGTTCCTGTAGGTTCGCCCATGCTTCGATGTTGTCTTCTAGCAACTTCGTTGCACTGCCCACATTATCTAATATCTTAGCTGCGGAAGCCTGAATGTCTCTGCGGTGTTGTTCACGGACCTCCGGTGGACTATCCGGAGGGATGCAAAGTTGGAGCTCCGCGATCTGAGTCTCGTGATCTACCTTGAGCTTCTCAATTTCACTACAGGACTGCTGTGCATAGTCTTTCAACCGGACTAGTATTTGTTCTGGCTCCTCCACCAGCTGTATGTTGAAGTCAGGAAGGCTTCGGCATGCTTCATCCAAAACTCGGACCGGTGTAATCCGCTTACGTTCTGCGTCTCTCTTTCGCTGCTCTGCTGCTTCCAGCTGCGCTGCGAGGCTATCATTCTACTTCCTGGTATCGGCCAATTGTTTTTGTGAATAATGGTCACGGGCCTGGATTTCCTTTGCGATAGCTGACTGGCAGAGATGTAGTTCTATCATAGACATTTTGGTGTAATCAATTCCTACTGTGATGCTCATCTCTACGTGGGCTGCTGCATCAGTTATAATGAGGGTCGCAGTGGATACTTGGCCCTTGTGTTCTAGAGCTGGCCATTGCCTTAGGTTGGGCTGCGCACTTATCGGGGTACTGCTTGCTGCGGTACTGATTGCTGATTTTGTTGCTAACTCTTTCAGCTCTGAGACCTTGTTGGCGATGCCCGTGAGTGCAGCAAGCTGCATATCTGCGAACTGTGCCCACTTGTTAGTTAATGCTTGGTTAGACTTTGCTAAATCCTGATCAAGATCTTCCATCGACACAGTGAGTTCTTCGTCAATATGTTTGTCTTTCGACGCCTTTGTTTTCTTGCGGGGCTGGGGCTTGGTTACCTCCTCTACCTCTGGTGTTTTACGCTTAGCTGATTGATTCGGTTCTGACATAGTTTTGATCGACTCCTCGTCCTCTTCTTCATCGCCACCATCTCCACCCTGGTCATCTTCGTTTTGTTGCGACTCACTCAGGTCTTTACTGTCCTCTATTGGGTTTTGCTGCAGCGTCTAACTGGTGCCTGCACTCACATTGGTAAGTGGAGGTACTGGAATGGTGGGTTTTTTTCCTACATCTTTTAACCATTCAGCTAGCCAGTGCTAAACTACTGCCTGGATATCACCCTCAGTGACTACATATGGTAGCTTGAACCATTGATGCTTTTGATCAGTGCGAGCCTGGATGAAAGTATGGTACATGTCGGTGCTGAAGGTGGCTGCGCCGTCATATTGAGAAAATAACTCATTACTGAGCCGTGGTGTTTTTGCGATCTCATACTGGATATTCATGATATAAAAGGAAAATACATAATTTTTCATCTGTTGGTGTGCTTTATCCTGTGAAACCCACAGCGATGCATACCTGGCTGTGCCAGATATGTGCTCTGGGGCATCGAGAAACTGTGCCTCAATAGGTTCTTACCATCCTACTAGTGCGATGAGGATGAGCAACCATGAGTAATGAAATGCCCTACCTTTCTCCTGCGCGTCGCGAGCATCTTCCAAGAATTCCTTCGCAACATAGGCTGCCCAGTTGTAGCTGTAACCTTTGGCGCAGTTCATAGCAATTCGGATAACCGAGGCAGGAACTTCCATTGGTATGCACTTCCGTATGACTTTGCATGCTAGGAGCTCAGCTGCGAAGCGAATGTAATGTTCCTGAATCGCAGAAGTGTGATACTCACGTTTTCCCCTCGTCAGGACGCAGCGCTCCTTCATGGTTTGTGCAAGCTTCGTATCCTCATGCTTCGAGGGAAATTCGGTCCCTGGATCAGGCCTTGCTAATGGTAAGCTAGTGATCCTCTGAATGAGCTCGCCACTAATAGGGATTTTCTTGTCTCCTATCCATAAGTGGCCGTCATGAACTAGGGCTAGCAGCTACTTGACCACTACGGTCACCTGTGTGCCTCGACCAAAATGGGGAACATCGAGCATCTTTAGCAGACTAGCTTGATCTAAACCAGCAGCCCACCATTTGACTTCTAATAATGTTGCCTCGGACTCATTGTACTTGACCAAGTGCAAATACGTTCCTGGGATGAATTGTGGAAACTTGCCACGATAGCTTGTATCATGGTTAGCATACTTAAGCCGATCTATCTTTCCTGTCATGATCCCAACCAGCTGCACACTGTTGGGCACCCAATATGCAAGTAGATTATTACCAACATACAGAGTGTACAAGATTTATTGTCAACCCGAGAAAGTATTTTATTTCAAATCTATCGTGAAAAATATATGCGAGTACAATTTCTACCTAACATTGTTACCTATTGGTATGCAATCGAAACTCTTTGTAAACTAGATCACATCTACTTGAAAAGAAATCAATACTCAAACCCATTCATAAATCGAACTGTAAATCAAATACACTTCAAACAAGATCTATTCCTATGAAACAAGATCTGATTACGTACATCTAAAGAATTGTTATGTTGGCCAACAATCTATCAAAATAAATTAACAAAAGAACACTATGATAAATCAAATGAATAAAACATGAACTGAATAATAAAACAACTATGATAAATCTAATGAATGAAAGCATGAGTTAACAAATAACAGATCTACAATAAAACACTTACAATTAACACTACCAGCATCTGCTCAGGGAAGAGGGCCCTTCCTCCACTGAGCAGAGCTGGATCTCCACAATAGAAGTCTACAACTCCATAATTAAGAAACAACCAGCATGTATTATCATAATGAAAGAATTACAACAGATCTGGATCAAATCCTACATCACAACATTGTGTTATCTCCTATCATCCATCTCCTATCCTACCTAATCTATCATGCTTAATCAATCAATCTATCCTCCCTTCTCAATGAGATTGATTACATATTTATACATAAAATTGTCTCATGGAAATGAAGAACTGAACCCCCAGCTTGTGATCTGTAACAGCTGAAACATGGCCGTAACTGCTGGCAACTTTGGAACCGGCCGCAACACCAAATCTGGAAAATACCTTCTCGAAGAACCACCTGCATATCGCAAACCGTATCTTTTTTTGGCAATTTCCTTGATAGTTAGGTAAATGAGGATGTTAGGCACAAAACCCATGTCTCGGATTTTTGTTATTCATTTCCATCTGCCCAAAAATCAAGACACGAATCAAGGTGTTCTTATGTGGCATGCGTTTTTGGTTAACGCTATAACAGCTAGGTATGAGCGTCCTGTACGTGAGAACTCACTCCACAAATAATCATTAGTAAAATTATGCATAATAATCTTTTAATTCATCAAAGATAAAGGAAAATAATCACTATTAACCACTTAAAACATCAAATGGAAGTAGCAGCTTTACAATGCGCAGCTGCAACAAATGGATGAAAAATGGAATGACAAATGAGAAATAATGGTAAGAAAATGGATGAAAGGTATGTCAATAAGTGATGGAAAAATGGACAATTCCAGGGCCTAACATCTCCCCCAAACTGAACTTGTTGCATGTCCTCATGCAACCCAATACCTATGTAGCGTCCAACTTGAAAAAAACTCATTCACTCGTTTCTTCATTTTACCATTTGCACAACTGCAGCTAGAAGAAATAGAGAGTTTAACACAAATTGGCAGAGTCACTTAGCAGAGGATTTAGGAGAAAATTAAGTGGATTCGCAGCTCTTTAGTAGAATTTTGGCAAAGTCGCAGCTTATTTTAGCAGAGGAATTGACGAAGGTTTTAGCGAATATTTTGGCGGAACAGCGCTAAATGTAGTGGCAAATTTGGCGGAGTCAACTTATTTTAGCAGAGAAGTTGGCGAAGGTTTTAGCGGCAAATTTGGTGGAACTGCGCTAAATTTAGCGGCACATTTGGCAGACTCACAGCCGCGGGAAAGTTATGTTCAGCCGCCGGAAAACGGGCAGTTGCCGGAAAACAGCCGCCGGAAAATTATGTTCAGCCGCTGGAAAGTTATGTTCAGCCACCGGAAAATGGGCAGGTGCCGGAAAACAGCCACCGGAAAGTTATGTTCAGCCGCCGGAAAACGGGCAGTTGCCGAAAAACGGCCGCCGGAAAATATGTCACAGCCGCTGGAAAATTATGTTCAGCCGCCGGAAAGTTATGTTCAGCCGCCAGAAAATGGGCATTTACTGGAAAACAGTCGTCGGAAAATTATGTTCAGCCGCCGGAAAACGGGAAACGGCAATATTTTACGGCGTTTTAGCCTTTTTAACGGGAAACTTCTGAAGCGATTTTCTCTCAAACGACGAACTAGGTTTGGCTGAAATTTTGTAGGAAGGTAGCAACCACTCTAATGCATCTCCACGCCAAAAATTAGACAAACCCACATCACGGATTTCGATAAAAATGCGAATTGGATGTAGGTGATTATGGTCATTTTCTCGAAAACTGTGCACTGGATTGAGCTAAAAATTTCCACGGTTTTTCCTTATAATGTTATGCATCCTTTGTCCAAATTTCATGGGGATCCAACTTACCAATTGAAAGATATGCCCAAATCAAATTCTGTACTTTTGAACATGAAAACAATGTATTGCAGTTGAACTTCCAGAGCTAATATTTCAAAAAATACAACCTGGGTTGGGCTGAAATTGTGCAATCAGGTAAGTACCATTATAGTGCATCTCCTCACCAAAAATTAGATGAACCCACATCACGGATTTTGAGAAAAATGCGAATTGGCTGTAGGTGATGATAGTCATTTTCTCGAAAACCGTACACTTGATCAAGCTGAAACTTGCCACAATTGTTCATCATGATGCTATGCATTTCTTGTACAAATTTCATGAGGATCCAATTCGTGGTTTGTGAGATATCCTCAAATCAAATTCTTCATTTTTGCGAGCTGTGGATGAATAAATAAATAAATAAATCAATATGCACAAAAAATGTCAAAAACCACTCCCCCAAACTGAATATGTTGCATGTCCTCATGCAAAAGAGGAGTTGTCGTCTTAGTTGTGAACAACCATCTCCCCCTAAACTCAGGATATTTCATGTATTCTAGTTTATTAAAACTAACGTCAACCCAAGTGTGTAATCAATTCTTCATATTGCCTCTTTGTGAATTTGAAAGAAAACTAATGATCTCCAACAATTGGCACACCAACAGAATCTTCAAAAATGGTAAGAATGAAATGATATATGAAGGGATGAATAGAGCAGCTGAATGCAGCATTGAAATGATCAAATTTCTTTTTGGAGTGTGGGAAGAACAAATCACCTACCCTTGTTTCATATCCTGTTATCTGGTAGCATGTGTTTATATCAGAACAAAAATGCCCAAATCATTAGAAAACATATTTTATGATTAAATAAAGGCAATCGTGTTTTATTAACCATGAAATCCATGCCAATGCTACAATACTATTCGTTGAATGAGATGCCAAGCACTCTTTTACACATTCCACAACAATCAAACTCATTTCAGAAATTCTGTCAAACTTGACAAATGACCAATGCCGAGAGTAGTCATTACCTTCATGCTGCTGAGATACACTTCACATCAGACCTTAAAAAGGCTGCTACAGGATTTCCATTGTGCATGTATCATGCTCATGCTCATGCTCAAGACTTATGAAGATGTGAACCATTATGCGCACCACTGAACTAATCAAACAAATCAAAGAAATCATGCATTTGTTTTTTATCGTGCTTGAGTGATAGCATACTCTTGAGAAGGAATGGCTTCTACATCAACTTTTCATGTTGTAGGTTCTTGTGTCCAGCCTATCATTTTCTTTCAATAAGTGTATCAGCTACCTTATTTCTCCTCATTATTTTTATATGGCAACAGAGGACCGTTTTGTACTGCTGGTTCTTGTGTGGCAATAGCAATGATTCTTTTCTTACTCCTGGTTCTTGTGTGCCAGCAACAAGAATTTTCTCTTACTACTGGTTCTTGTGTGGCAGCAGCAAAATTTCCTATTGTTGGTTCTTGTGTGACAACAATGAGGTATCCATCTCTTTTTATGCTTGGCCAGTTGGGTGGGTGAGATGTTGGGTTGGAATCTGAAGGTGATGTGCATGAATGATGAAGTGTTATAATTGAGTGGGAAATGATGGAAATGGATGGACATAATATGCTATATAGTCAATGGAAATGGTTAATGCTTAGTGGTTCTTCATGACATTTTCCTAAATCTTTAAAAAATAAAAAACTCATGCTATTTTACCTCAAGTTTTACCTCCATGGAAGCCTTGGTTGACATGAATGGACTGGTGTATGTTGGAGCTATGTAGCTGATCCAATCCTGAGACATATGTATATGAGAGCTGAAAACTGGATGAGATCGAATTTGATCCATGATATTGTGCTGGTTGCATGTAAGACTAACTGCTGAGACAATTGATGAGCAGAAATTATACCATAGAAGCAGAAAGTCCTTTCTCTTATTCTGAAAATCAACTGCTGAACTGAAAATGGAAAGGAATTACAAAACTACTGAACAAATGATGCTGCAAATCATTGTTGAAACCATTAGATCACATAGTCTTCAACCGCTACAAAACTGAGGTACAATTCTTACCATGCAAATGAATGTGCTGAAGTCGAGCATGGAAAGAAATCATTGGATTACTGGCCATTAATGTATGCCAATAACCAATGTGAAGAAACTCACTTTTGATGACAGTGAGCTCTAAAGTATCTTAGTGCATCTTGATAGGAACGAATGGATGTGCTGGAGTCGAGTCACCTACAAAATTTGTCAATCAAGAGGCATTGATGAATCCCCATGATTAACAACAAGGAAATCTACCATTGATTCATGCAGATACCAGGGCACTATAAAAACTCTAATCTCGATCCCAGATGATGTGTTGGAGTTGATGGGACAAGACCATTGGAAGGTGGACCTTAATGAATTCCACATCATCCAATATGGGTACAAAATACATAATTTGTGAAGAATCACAGTGAAAAATAGAACCAACATGAAACTCAGAAGTGGAAAGTATATATGAAGTCATGATGTAGTAGTGATGGGAAATAAAATGGTTATGGTGACTACATAAGCAGTGGAAAATGGAACTTCGGCATGAATGGATTTTTGGGGTTTTGAAATGAGGAGGGTGAATGAATCTACCATAGGGAAATTGGCTTCTTGAGGGGTTTCTTTCAGCGACAAGTGGGATGACAGGTGTCTAAAATTTATTCTTGGCATGTAGCAATGGGACTTGACTCTGGAAACATTGGACTGTGTATGGTTTGCACATCAATCTCTCCAATTTTTTATGTGCTCAATCCATTTGCAAATAGATAAAAAGTCTTCAAGAGTCACTTGTGCATGCATTGACCTTCTTCTTCTAAGGACCTGCAAAACCTAGCATTTTCCTGCAATAAAACATGAGATGATGGAAGAAGAGAGATGATTGGTCTCTCTTCACCCAATCACTTATAAAAAAACAACAAGCAATTACTCATAAAACAAATCCAAAGAAAAATGCACAAAGCAAAATCCATTTTATACCTGCGGGAGAGCAATGTTCATCTAGACTCACCAACGGTATTTTGATCATAGATTATTCGTTCCTTGTCCAATTTGAGTGATTCCAAATCCAAATAAAAGTAAATTCATAGGTATATTTCCATTAGAAATAGGTTTTTAAAATTCTATGTAATGATGTTCCAAATCACTCAGTAACAGCCTGCATGACAAGGTGTTTTTTTTTTTTCTTGACTCGACCAACAGTCACGGTTTTAGGCTTAAATTTTTCGTTTGATAACGGATTGATGTGATTCCAATTGGAGATGAAAGTAGATTAATTTAGGTATCTCCGTTAGAAACAAGTTTTGAATCTAATAAGAATTGATGGTCCAAATAAGCCAATGAACAGTCTAGAAAATATACTTTTAGGAATGCAGATTTGGGACAGGCGGTCGGTATTTTGGTCATAAAATTTGCGCAGGACATCGGAATGGAGTGATTCAAATTGATTTGTAGACTAGATTCATAGGATAATATACCAATGAAACATGTTTGCAAAATATATCCAATAAGTCATCCAAAAAATTGACTGTGCCATCTCTGTTCCTAAGCTGCCAGCTTGACACCCTATTAGTATTTTTGCCATAAAATTTTCGTTTGACACCTAATCATAGAAATTCAAATTGTTTTGGAAACTAGATTAAAAGGGATACTTGGGATATTAACATGTTTTAAAAATAAGTTCAATTGGTCTCCCAAAAAATGACTGTCCCGTCTATGTTTCGATAAAATTTTCAAGCCAAAATGTCACCAAAAATTTTATAATTGAAAATTGACCCCAAAAAGTGATTGGAATAGATGAGAATAATTCTAATGATGTATATTTAAAAATAGCACACATCCATACCAGAAATTTCAAGCATTGAGCACCTGGATTTATTTGCACAGTTTGTTGCAGCTGCAGCTGTAGCACAGTCATAGCCAGTGTTGCAGCTCACTGTTGTAGCTGAGAGTAATCACAACTGAGAGTAATCACTCATAGCTGGGTGTTGCAGCTAACAAATTCATGTCAAATTTCAAGATTGAAGAGTTCCATTTGTATACCTGTGTCTTTGCGCTCGTGTAATCATCAATTACTGCATGAAGTGACTTTAAGAAAGACAAATTAACATTAAGCACTTTGTGTTCAGGAATTAGAGAATGCTCATTTGCGTTAGTTTTACAATTTGTAAGAGCAATATGGTCTCTAAAATTCGGAAAGTGTAAATGTGTGGCTGAGATCCACTATCGACTATTCATAGTAGGAGTTTCACTGAATTGGGGCATTAATCACAATTGCTGCTTTGCATAATCAACCTGTACATCGTTAGATAAAATTTCAAAGCATTCAACTCCCTCTTACAAATAGCAACCTGTAATATGCTTTGTGCAAAAACACATCAATCAATTAAACAAAGTCCGGCACTCATCAATTATTGTGTGCAAGTGTTCATGAGGAGCAAGACGTGGTTTATGTGCATTTGCAGGGATTATTTCTCAAGGTTATTTTTCTTTCATTAAGTTTACGGTGCGAGAGAAACACAATTCAAATAGCTCACCTTTAATTCAATCATGTGAAAAAAATGATCATGAAAAACAAAAATTCTAAACCCACTGGAATACACTGGTTTGTTGCAATATTGAGCATAATTATTAATATCTGAGATGGTTGCATGCAGTCTGACCTTAATTAGCAACACTTTTCCAAACAATGAGAAAGAGATAGGGAGGAATGCCAAAATTGTATACCTTTAAGACTCAAAAATGTTAGGCAAGTAGCAACGGTATTGCAGGCTGTTCAACGCACAGCTATATTCATGGAAGTAGTAGGCACGTGCAGCTACACTCAAATGGTTGTTCAACGCGCAGGCTGTTCAATGCGTAGCTATAATCCAATGGCTATTCAACACGCAGCTGTTCAACGCCCAGGCTGTTCAATGTGCAGCTATACTCAAATGGCTGTTCAATGCGCAACTATACTCAAATGGTTGTTCAATGTGCAGCTGTTCAACGCGTAGCTGGGTTGGGTGCGCTCCTCCATCCTGAAATATCAAGTGGATAATCGTTGCAACTTTACCGATCGAAAGGAGAAAGTGGGACAAATCGAAATTGAGAAATTGATGACAAAAATGACTTAAGCATTTTTGTTCAAATAGTCAACAATTCCAAAGCATTCATGAAAACATCTCATACCCATTCTTCATCTTTCTACTTTCTTATCTTCCAGATCGCAACAAGGCGCAGGAAGAGAGCATACTTATTCAAAAATAAAAATAAAAAGCCAAACAAAAGCATGGTTTTATTCTGATATTCTATTCTACCCTATTCTACGTGGAAATATAAAAAAATGTTTAAGTGTATGCATATTTCCAATGGAGCCATTTTTGAAAAAGTGACTCAAGCATGCTCAAACTCCCAATAGAAAAATATAACTTTATGAATTCTAGGATATGAGAGATCAACTTCCCTTCAAATGATGGTGCCAAGAATTGGTGAAGTATGAAATGATGCTGCAGACTGATGACAGATTGAAACCAAGCTTCAATATAGTCTTTGTTCCCTTGATTGCTCATGGATGTTACACCATGAAGATCCTTATTAAACTGATCTTCCTTGATGCATAAGAGTTCTGGATCTACTGATGTGAATGATGCTTTTGGTTCCAATGGTTGTTCTTCATCAAATATCACATGTGTCTTGTTGATCTTGTCTGCTTGCTTATGAGGATTAGAAGAAACTCCATCTACAAAACTTGGATTTAAAACATGTTCAGGCCTCGTATGGATTTGCTGCAACAACGCACAGCCTTTTTGCAATGGTGTAGATGAGGTAGAACAAGAAGGAAATGTAGAAACATCTTGCAGTTCAACACTGTAAGCATACTGTACTGCTTTATTATGGTTAGGGTGGAGGGTGGATTGGACAGGAAATTGTGTTGGATACCAAGGAGTTTGATGAGAAGATATATGTGGCTGATGTAGATGATTGATTTGCGAGGTTGATATTGAAGGACCAACTTGTCTTGCAGCATGAGGGAGAGTGGCCATATGATCATAAGATGGACCATTCCAACCTTGTGGGTAAGGTAGGTAAAAGTTAAATTGAGGCTGCAATAGCTACCATGGTCGAAGAGTATTCAATGGCTGAGTATGAGAGTAAGGAAATAGAGGGATAGAATTTCGAACCATAGATGTAGGCCATGGTTGACATGATTGTTGCAACGAGTTGGCTGCAACTCCCAGATCTCTATGATATGTTTCTTTCATCCTCGGTAAGGAGGGACAATGATCTGTGGAATGATTCAAGTCACATATACCACACCTTTCAAGACTATCGAAAGGGAAATCCCTTGATTTTATTATTTCCTCCTGCTTTTCCTTATCCTGCAAAACACCTAATTGTGAATCAGCTTTAGAAATTTTAAATAAATTGCTGATTTCAACTCATAAAACTCTTGTTTTTGTAGCAGATTTAAAAAATGAACATAAAAGTTCCTTAGAATTCTTACCAGTCTTGAAGTTTCCTCTTGAATACCTTCTACATAGCTCACAAATATCATCATATGCTAACTGAAATACATTACCTGTTTCAATCAGATTCAATATTTCTAAACATTCAGCTTGGATTCCCTTGAGTAGAAGTGTTTTTAATATTTCCTTCCCCAGTTTCCTCTGTTTGGATCTTTGGAGGTTATATTGAAATAGTTCTATGTATTCCTCCAGACTCTCTTCTTCTCCTTGTGTCATTTCGAAGATGTCTTCATTGACCCTGCAATAATCTTGGTACCTTTTCAAGAACACATGCTTCATGTCTTCCCAAGTTTGTATACAATTCCCACCGAGGCTCATGAACCATCGGAGGGCTGTTCCTTTTAGAGTAAGGGGAAATACATTCAACTTTTGATCATTAGCACAATAACCATATCCTCTACAAATTACTTCAAATTGAAATAAAAATACATCAGGGTCTTCATTTTCCAAACCGTGAAAATTTGGTAGAACATGTGGGGGAATTATTTTCGTTGGTGCCACTCCTCTCGAATATTTGATGGGAAATTCGAAGGTAACAACTTCTGCATCTTTCTCACCTGCCATCTCTTCATAGATTCTTCGTGTGCTATCTTGAGGATCCTCCTTCGAATGTTCCTGTCAACTTGTTAGTAGAATGGGTGGTGCTTACAACACCACTAAGAGAAATGATAAGATTTATGCTGCAAAGATTGAAAATGAAATAAAACTGAATGTAAAGACAGAAAATTAACACTCAAAATAAATTCAATAAACTGAAATGTAATCATGCAACCTACATGCCCTATTTTAACAATGCATCTTCAAAACAATGTCAGATGTACTATTGCACAATTGATAACTTCCCCAGCAACGGTGCCAAAATGTTGGGCACCCAATATGCAAGTAGATTATTACCAA
This sequence comes from Pseudotsuga menziesii, assembly GCA_001517045.1. NCBI lineage: Eukaryota > Viridiplantae > Streptophyta > Pinopsida > Pinales > Pinaceae > Pseudotsuga > Pseudotsuga menziesii. The sequence goes on from LPNX010439196.1 coordinate 267,142, forward strand.
CATACAGAGTGTACAAGATTTATTGTCAACCCGAGAAAGTCTTTTATTTCAAAGCTATCGTGCAAAATATATGCGAGTACAATTTCTACCTGACATTGTTACCTATTGGTATGCAATCGAAACTCTTTGTAAACTAGATCACATCTACTTGAAAAGAAATCAATACTCAAACCTATTCATAAATCGAACTGTAAATCAAATACACTTCAAACAAGATCTATTCCTATGAAACAAGATCTGATTACGTACATTTAAAGAATTGTTATGTTGGCCAACGATCTATCAAAATGAATTAACAAAAGAACACTATGATAAATCAAATGAATAAAACATGAACTGAATAATAAAACAACTATGATAAATCTAATGAATGAAAGCATGAGTTAACAAATAACAGATCTACAATAAAACACTTACAATTAACACTACCAGCATCTGCTCAGGGAAGAGGGCCCTTCCTCCACTGAGCAGAGCTGGATCTCCACAATAAAATTCTACAACTCCAAAATTAAGAAACAGCAAGCATGTATTATCATAATGGAAGAATTACAACAGATCTGGATCAAATCCTACATCACAACATTGTGTTATCTCCTATCATCCATCTCCTATCCTGCCTAATCTATCATGGTTAATCAATCAATATATCCTCCCTTCTCAATGAGATTGATTACACATTTATACATAAAACTATCTCATGGAAATGAAGAACTGAACCCCCAACTTGTGATCTATAACAGCTGAAACATGGCCGTAAATGTTGGCAACTTTGGAACCGGCCGCAACACCAAATCTGGAAAATACCCTCTCGAAGAACCACTTGCATATCGCAAAACATAGCTTTGTTTGACGATTTCCTCACGATTAAGGTAAATGAGGATGTTATGCACAAAGCCCATGTCTCGGATTTTTTAGATTCATTTCCATCTGCCCGAAAATCAAGACGCAAATCAAGGTGTTCTTATGTGGCATGCGTTTTTGGTTAACGCTGTAACAGCTGGCTATGAGCGTCCTGTACGTGACAAATCACTCCACAAACCATCATTAGTAAAATTATGCATAATAGTCTTTTAATTCATCAAAGATAAAAGAAAATAATCACTATTAACCACTTAAAACATCAAATGAAAGTAGCAGCTGTACAATGCGCAGCTGCAACAAATGGATGAAAAATGGAATGATAAATGAGAAATAATGGTAAGAAAATGGATGAAAATGGATGAAAGGTATGTCAATAAGTGATGGAAAAATGGACAATTCCAGGGCCTAACACACACCCGGGGCAGTGAAGGGGTGCGTATTGTGAACTTCTTATTCTTCCGAGGTGGTTTAACTCCGGGTCGAAGAGGCGAAATATATGGTGTCCGTTGCAGTGTAATATTCTCCTCTCCTTCACTTGGGATTTCTATTGAACCAGGCAGATCCATTCCGGGATCCTCCGATGTTTGTCCTGATTGCTTGTGTCGGTCTTCGTTTCACTTAGAACGAACTTCAAGCTTAAATGTTCTTCTGGAGGACCGTGTCTGCATCGGCCGAGGCGCGGCTGGGTGAGCTTCTTCACGTGCTGCAGAGGCAGGTGGGGAGTGGAAAAGATCCGGCAGACCCCCCTGTTTGAATTTTCTTACTAAATTCTGAATCTCTCGCTCGTCAGTCATTGGTTTACTTGTAAAACGCAGAGAAATATGAAATGCTATTTCCCCCGACCTGAGTGTCTTCTTATACACTCCAGCGATCAAATCTGTCAGAACTATGCATTGAAGGCACCAAATCTGATAGAGATGCTATCTGCACGGCCCTGGATTTCCCACAATCTCATAAGTACAAGCAATTAAAGTTATTAAAGTGCTAACGCCTCCAAATCGGTCGGTTTTCAACGGGCGGATTTTAAGCTTCGTCGTATTTTTGTACTCCAGCAACATCACTATCTTAGCTTCATCACAATAAACATCCTTGGCACAGTATTGACCTTTGGCGCATCCTGGTAATACCTGCGATGGGGCTGTTAGGTTTGGTGCACTATCTCCTTGGTTCTGCGCATCAATTTGATACCCATCCCTCTCTTTGATCAACAAGTTCCTTATTATGGATCAACCTGATAGCTGTATCTAAAGCAGGGAAAACTTCGTTACTAGACAAGGTAAGCATAAAACTATGACCAAGATTATCCCAACTTATAGTACCGTGTCGGAGCTTGACCTCCGTATACCAGTTCATTGCTACAGGTTCCAAAGTGTGCACAAACCTATGTATCCATTTTTCTCTACGTATCTACTGCCACGCTACATAACACTGCTTTAGCTGTTCCTGAGGACTATTCTGCCCGTTAAAATTGCTTCGCACCTCTTGAGGTTGATCGGTGAATCTTAGGTGGATAAATTCTGGAAAATCCTCCCAACTGTGAATATACTTCTTGTGGACATTCCACCAGCTAGCTGCTGTAGCTCTTAATGCTGCTTCCAGAGTCGGCATTCTCTGTGGCTCTGGTACTTGTTCTGAGAACTGCGCGATGAATTCTCTTGGGTCTGTCAACCCCTAATAGATAGGCAAAGCTCTTGTCTCTACGCTAAGGCATCTGAGGGATTTGGTAATTCTTGCACACCTATGGCCATGTAGCTCATATAGGCGATTCTGCCAATTCTCTAGACCATCGTCTGAGTCGGACATGCAGGAACTATCACACTGCCAATCCATTATGCCTTCAATAGTGGGTTCAACATAATCTTCTTCCTTCACTGTGATGTTGTAGATGTGATCCAAAATATCCTAATCTCCCTCTTTGACTAGCTCTGAATATCTTTCTCCCTGAATTATCTAATGGTAGTATAGCTCTCAAACCCTTCCCTTCAAATGACATCTGTCTCTTTTTAAGATTGATAACTGCATCATTGTCTATTTCTCACTCAATTCCTAGCAAGGCTGGATAGGGGCTGCTATCATCAATGATCTCAATGACTTCGAAGTCTGCTATAGTACTTACTCCCTCTATATCGACTGGTACCCGAGGGAATCTTCCTAAGGGTACAATCCTCTGCTGATTGACTAGTCTCAACTGTATAGGTGACCAATCAAGGGTAGGTTTTCCCATTTGTTTCCATGTCTGTTTAGTTAAAATATTGACTTCTGAACCTAAATCCATAATGACATCAGTCATATCATACTCCCCTATCTGAACATTCAATCTCATTTCCATACCAGTTCTTCGGACACTATTAACATCTTTCTCCTTATCAACTCTTCTCTGAGGTTCACAGAAAGAAAGAACTTTTTGCAACTCCTTTAAAGAATTCTGATTCCTCAAGAGTTTCATACAGCTCTGTAAAAAGGAGGACAGTGTACTTACTTTATCTGGCGAAGCATCTTGCGGCTGCGACTCTTGCTGATGTTGCTGCATAGGTACAAAATCACGTTTGGCCTCCGTGACGGTCTCTTGTTCTCTGTCACTATCGAATGCTGGTACTTTCTCGAGGACCTTACGAACCCACGCCTCAGTAGGCTGTGTCTCTGTATCCTGTATGTGTGTTGTAGCTCCACTCCGCATAACGAAATTGATGGCTAGGGAAGGTCTTTGCTCGACAGAAATTAATTGAATATTCTGGGTAGGGCCACTATTTATTTCTTGAATCTTGGCTATCAGCTGGGGGCATTGCTCGATCACATGATCAACTGCCCTACAATATCGACATGTCGTGGTTGGATTTTGACAGTCTCGCTCTAAATTTCCTTCCTGATTGTAGTAATAGCAGATAAACTGGCCTCAACCTCCTCCAGGAATACCCCGACCACGGCCTCTGAAGCTACCTCGACCACCCTGGTAACCATATCCATCATTTCCTTGTGCATCTGGGTGAACCCTATAAGTGTCATAGGTACGCTCCCTAATGAGGTCGAAGCTGCGACACTCATCTTCATTGTGGCCTACGGATTTACAGAACTTACAGTAAGGATTCTTCGGGACTTGAGCATACCTTTGTAACAGATAGAAATCCACCGGTCGATGCTAGCCAGTAGTTCGACAGAGTTCACAGTAAAGAACAATAGGATTCAACGAGTTTGGTGCGCCAGTATTGAGATAGTCTCTCAACGTCGAACACTGATCCTTGTTGTGGCCTCCTATTCGGCATCGTATACACCACAGCTCTTCACGGGTGGATTTCTCCTTCTTCATATTGCGAAGCTCTAAAGACATTTCCGCCAGCTACACTTGAATTTGAGCTATGCCAGAATTATCTCCAACAGGTGTTGTTTCTAGTTTCATGGCAATCTCTAAAGCCTCCTGCTGGTCAGCAGCCTTCTGTTGCATGAGTGGAGTTCTGATGTGAGGTAATAATGCCGCAATAAACCATTCCTTATGCTGAGCTACACCAATCATGAAGCTAACTTGATCTAGCAGAACTTTGAATCTCTGATCAAAGTCCTACACAAATTCTCCTCGTCGCTACTGAATCTCTTTCAACTCAGTGATGCACTGTGACTCTGATTTAGGCTTCTTAAATTCTCTTATCAGCACTATTTTGATATCGACCAATATAGGACTCTGAGTGCTAGAAAACTCCATAAACCAAGTCAAGGCTTGGTCTCTGAATGAAGTAATCAGCTGTGCTCTTCGCACATCTTGTTCCGTAATGTTCTTCGCGGACCATACAGCTTCGCATAGAAACCAGAGCTGTTTTTGATCCTCCGATCCAGTTCCCTTAAAAACAGGCAGCTTGATGTCATCATGAATACGGGTCATCAGGTATCTAGAGAGGGGGGAAGGGGAAGGGGTAGGAGAACTTGCTGGGGTAGGCTGACCTGCGACAGGGATAGTCGGGCTAGGGTTACTTTCAGACTGCGACAGGTTTTCGGGGATAACAGGTCTTTGATGCGGGGTTATGGGAGGGTGGCTAACAGAGGGGGTTTCAGTGGACTCAGAGTGTTCTGAAATTAAAGGGGTATACTCAGTAGAGGGGCCAAGATCTCTCTTATATCTTTTACCACTTCACAGCAAACCACTTTGCTCGTCGAAGTCCCAATCATTTTCAACCATAGATTAGTAATACTAGATCTAACAATCTGATTCTATAAGCAAAATTCTTTTTTCAGCCAATAGCATTTTAATATTCAAACTAAATAAATTCAAGTACTTACCCCTTGGTCCTTTGAAAAATTGTCGCTCAGCTTCGCTAAAAGAGGTACTTGTGTCGATGGCGAACTCCGTCACAAATGCTTCGAGAGTTCGCGTAGTCCAGAAATCGACGGCTCGCGAGATCACATTGTTCACCCTTTTCAAGATAGTGATTCTTGCGGGGGTCTAGAGAGGAAACTAATTTTCTTGGAAGTTCGTTTTTCTCTCTGTTAACGTGGATAACCACTGGTGAAATTATATTTGTATACTACCAAAGAAAATTTCATGAACATAAGAAAAGACGTACCTTTGCAGAAATTTTTCCGCAATATGACGAGGATGCTTATTTTCTTGCTCTACAAACTTCAAATAGGTCTCATCGATCCATTCACCAATTTCTTTTACAGAGGGTCTTTAGAACATAGCCCTCGAGGTACGACGTAGATCCCTCTTCACAGATACTGAGTTCAACTGGAAATAGAACCAATTTGTTGGGCTATAGGGCAGACCTGGGTTTTTACCAATAACTTTGCACCAACAAAAGACCCACAGTGTTGGCCCTTTCGGCAGCAGCCTGCGAACAGGGTACAGTCTCACCTGAAACAGCTATGGGGTGCTGCAGAATCAGGTTTCTGTAAGCAGAAGAGGGATATTACTGTACCTTTAGCCTTTAATAAGTTATAATTAATTCACACAGAGCTCCGACATTCATATATATAACTTCACAGATAGATAAACAAACAGTGACTTGCTTAACCCTTTTCTGGGAATTCACAGCAAAGCTATTTGTTAGCAGCGATTTTATGTATCAGATTTATAGTTATCAATGCTTAAAAGAACATAACAGAAATAACACAATAACACGCAGAACCACAACACCAGATGTAACGTGGTTCACCCCCAGTGTAGGGGCTACATCCACAGAACTGTGTTTTATTCAACTCTTTACAAAAATCACAGTTTTGATCTACGCACTCAGCTACAGATATTTTCAAGTCCTCAAAGCTGTGCACACAGCAACAGGCCTCTGCGCACATAGCTGCAGATCTTCTTATCCCTTACAAAACCCTCTGCGCACACAGCTGCAGAGTTCATCCACGCACATAGCTGGGACTTAACATTTTCTTACAAAACCCTTATACAGCCTCTTAGCTTCGCATTACAATGGCATCATAGGATAATCGTTAAAGACCTAACCCTACTTTATTACATAAGTGCTTATTTATACAGCGCACTGTTACAAAACCACGGACTTAAACCATGGGCGCCTAAAACCCTAACCCTAGACTTAAACCATGGGTTAATTACAAAAGGGGGCTTCGACCCAACCCCGACACCCCGAAGACTATTTTGAGTCGTAACTCTGCTTACAATTTCCACAAAACCCACGGAGTTACCAAAACTAAGGACCCTTAGGGTCGGAGCCCCAACAACAATACCCTATGATACTAACATCATACAATTCTAACATACAATAACATACCCTACAATACCCTATGACACTAACATCATACCATACTAACGTACAATAACATACCATAACATAACATACTAACATCATACCATACTAACACACAATAACATACCCTACATTACTCTATGACACTAACATCATACCATACTAACATACGATAACATACCATAAAATAACATACTAACAATATACCATAACACTAAGTCATGTATGTATGTGTAATATATACCATATCATACCCTACAATACCCTATGATCCTAACATCATACCATACTAACATACACCATACCCTACAAACCCTAAATTGGTTGAAGTAAACCCTAGTTCCATTTCATTATTTATAAACACTAGTGATAGCATGCAAAGTGGTGTTCATGAAATCCTAGTTGGTTCCTGATTTGTACATTGCCATGTGTTTCTAGTTCCCTCTCATAACTTGCAAATTGCTCACTAAACCCTAGTTCCATCTCATACCTTGTCAACCCTAGTTGGAACATGCAAATTGGTGTTCATGAAAGCCTAGTTGGTGCATGCAGGTATTGGTTATCATGTGTTTCTAGTTCCCTCTCCTAACTTGTATGATTGCTTACTAAACCCTAGTTCCATCTCATACCTTGTCAACCTTAGTTGGAGCATGCAAATTGGTGTTCATGAAATCCTAGTTGGTGCAAGCAAGTATTGGTGATCATGTGTTTCTAGTTCCCTCTCCTAACTTGCAAATTGCTCACTAAATCCTAGTTCCATCTCATACCTTGTCAGCTCTAGTTGGAGGATGCAAATTGGTGTTCATGAAAGCCTAGTTGGTGCATGAAAGTATTGGTGATCATGTGTTTCTATTTTCCTCTCTTAACTTGCATGATTAGTCACTAAACCCTAGTTCCATCTCATACCTTGTCAACCCTAGTTGGTGCATGCAAATTGGTGTTCTTAAAAGCCTAGTTGGTGCATGTCACGTCCCCGTCCCCTAGACTGGCGAAGAGGATGTGATCAACACCATAATAAAACCGGGAAAACAGCCCCATGAACATAAACAAACGTCATCAGTGCTGAAATTACAAAGCTTAAACATGATGCATATGAAGATGCATAAACATAGAAGCATACACAGATGCGTAATTCCTTAATCATACAGCGGAAGCAAACATATACATTCCATCATTCACATGTTCATGATAGTTCATAAAACAATAGATATAATTTGCATAGATGAAATAGCAATACTTATCTTTTGGTGAATAATTCACCTGCAACCAGCTACGTCACTGCAACGTTCCACCCAACCATAGGCCAGTGTGCTCATCAATCTCTCAGCAACACTGCCACCCCCAAGCTGGGCATGATTCCTCAAGGAATAAGGGAACAACACAGGCTTACACATAGCCAAGGGACACAGTCATCCCAACCAACACCGCTGGGTTTCTCAGGCCATCAACATATCGGCCAAGCCAGCACAGTCCAGGGGACAACCACTCCATACCAACAACCAAAACGATCCCTTCACATCCCTGTGAAGAAAGCAAGACAACCCGGAATAGTCCCAAATAGAGGGTGAACACAGCTCAAGTCCCCAAGACAACTCATAGTTGTTCTTGGCCCTAACGTGGCCAAAACAACTCAGCTGTAACCCAACCTAGGGTACTTCAGCAACCACTAACACATGATGAATGATAGCAACAATCCACAGCCCACAATGGATAACAAACAACACTCCCAGCATGGGCAGAAAGAAAACACAACCACAGACCACACAAACAACATACCCGGCCATAATCAGCAAGGAGACATGTACATATCACCGAAACTGGTGTGGAACACACAGGCACACGGTCCTGAGCATGAATGGCTCCTGCACCCGAAAATCCTGACTAACAGCCACCATTTCACTCACTCCCTGCATGAGGAAACCAATGTAGAATTCCTGTGTGTAAGGAAGAAAGAACGTCTCTCTGTGCGCGCCCCTGCATGAGAGCGAACCGACCCCCAGACCGCACTCGTCCAGGTGAAGACCAGCCGTGAGAGCAACCAAAACAGCCGCCTCCATGTGAGGAAAGAACCGACCATCGAGAGAACGAACAGACAGTGGAGAGAATGCACGATGGGGAGAATGAACAGGCACGTGAGGAGATGAACTGACAGGGGAAGTGCGTGAGGGGAAGATCGGATAGTCGTGGGTGGAGTGGTTGTGTGGGCAAAGGCTGACAGCCTGCCGCACCCACCACCATAATTGCCGCAACTACTAGTCGTAACTCCCCCCAACAACAAAACCAAGACGTTAATGAGGTTGGTGAACAAGAAAGGTGGCAAACAAACAAAGTGGTAAAACATGGGTTTTTTCCCCATAGACTAAGGCTTGACATCCCCCATCCCTTATCCTTCGGAACCATGCCCTTTTCATTTAACGTTGCACTGTCGTAGCTGGTTGTGGGTTTATTTTAATTGATGTGCATATTTACATGATGCCACATTATAATGTGCCGGATAGCACGAGTCACCATCGTCAACTATCGCCATTGCCGAACATACACAACCAAATCGATGGTGGGGCTTTTGCCTTTAGCTCCTCACCACGATTTATTACAATATATACATCATGCAAACGAGGTCAAAATTGGGGTGTTACATTCCTCTCCCTATTGGGCAATAGGGCAGACCCGAGTTAATCCTTATGAGTCGCACCAACAAAAGACCCACCGTGTTGGCCCTTTCGGCAACAACTTGCGCGCAGGTTGCAGTCTCACCCGAAACAGCAATGGGGTGCCACAGAATCAGGTTTCTGCATGCACAGAGGGATATTACTGTACCTTATCCTTTATTACACTTGTTAATAAATACTTGTAAAGTTACCATTCATTCACATATAACTTCGCAGCATAATAAACAAACTTGACTTGCGTAACCCACTACAGGGAAATCACAGCGAAGCTTATTACTAGCAGTGATTTATGTTATTAGATGTATACAGTTTTAATGCATGAAAAAGAACAGAAATAGAAACAACACAATAAACCACGACACCAAATATAACGTGGTTCACCCCCAGTGTAGGGGCTACGTCCACAAACTGTGTTTTATTCCTCTTGCTACAAAACCACAGTTGATCTGTGCACTCAGCTGCAGATCCCTTCAGTTTTTAACAGCCGCACACATAGCAGCAGGCCTCTGCGCACATAGCTGCAGATCTTTCTTTCTCTTCTTACAAAATAAACCCTCTACGCACACAGCTACAGAGGTCGTCCACGCACACAGCTGGGACTCACCCTTTCCTTACAAAATCAACCTTACTTCGCGTTAATCTTTCTTTACATCAAAAAGCCTAACTCTTTCTTATTTACACAAATACCTATTTATACATCGCGCTATTACAAAACCATGGCTTCAGACTATGGGAACCCAAAAAACCCTAAACCCTGGATTTAAACCATGGGTTTATTACAAAAAGGGGTTTTGACTTACCCCGACACCCCTAAGACTATTTTGACCCATAACTCCGTTTACCAACAGCCGCGAAGTTACCAAAACTAATAGTCCCTAGGGTGCGTGCCCCAACAGGCTCCTAAGACTCACTAGTGGCCCATCCCGGGTCACTCTGCAAGGGCTCTAGTGGGAGAATCTTCTGTGCGAGGATCTGGAAGCGACTGGTGAGAGTGCGTAGTATATCATCAGCGGCTTTCTCCTTTTCCACCAATTCCTGTAAGACTGAAGATGAGTCTGTGTCAGCTCTTTCCTGTGCAAAAGTGTCATAGGTCTTCAAAAGTTTGAGCTGGCTTTCCGTAGTGTTGCTCAATTCTAACGCCTCATTAACCAGGGGCTGTAACGCATTCTCCAGCAGTGTTACCTTCGTCCTGCAGGACTCGATTTCCTGCTGAAGTTCCTTGCTGTGCTTCACTTTAGCCATCTTCTGCATGGGTGGCAGCTGTTAGAGACATTTACCTTCATACTCACTCCTTCGGTCAAATTGGCCTAGTTAAAACAATATCCTAAGTTTAATTGACATCATTGGAGCATTAATTACCATCATCCCAGTCACTCCCACACCTACCTACAGTCAAGGAGGCTAACTTAGCCTTTCCTACAGTC
>LPNX010439196.1:278085-291386 GCA_001517045.1 Pseudotsuga menziesii
TTAAGTTTTTTTTGTCAAGTGGTTAACTGAGTGGTATTGCATGGCAAAGAGTCAGTTAAGCTAGACTCATGCATGGGAGTTCGAATTGTCCCTTAGTTATTTGAATTCTTCATTGAGTTAAGCCATTGATCATGCATGGTATTGTAATCCTTTATTGTTTATATAATATACAGAGAGGAGACCTATTTGGTTCCTGAAAATTTCCAATTCATGAGTAATTGTTAATAATTCTTTGATGAGATTGAATCTTAGTTCCTAGATCATGTGCAAGAATTAATATGGTATCAGAGCTCACGGCGGGACGAAGATCAATCTCTCAAGAACAAGCTTTTTGACAGATTTCTCCATGAAATTTGAGCAATAGCTCAAGAATCCAGCACTGCACCAGAAGCCAAGGCTTACCACTCAATATCCCAAGTAAAGAACTTGTTGATCAAGTTTGCTTGATTGACTATGCTGGGTGTGATGAAAGCCTAAATGTGCAGGTTTTCCGACCTTACGGTGCCTTTTTTGTTTTGATTTGCAGGTTTTATCAGGTACAACTTCGAATGGACTCATCAATCCCTCCTCTCACCCCATTCACAAGCTATTCGGAATGGAAGTTGAAGATGATTTCTTATCTCAAGAGACAAGGTATCTATGAGGTGTCTATTAGAATTGGAAGAGAGACTTATGAGAATGAGAATGACTGGCTAAATGACATTGACAGAGCTTTTGGATCAATAGCTCTAGCCGTTGATGATGACTTGTACTTTGTTTTTTATTCTGCTGAACACCCAAAGGATCTATGGACAAGATTGGACAAAACCTTTGGAAAGCACAATGAGGATCATAATAGTACTTTGGAGATTGCAGCCAGCACCACAAGAGTTCTTCACTCAAAAGTATCAGCCACTACTCTCTCTGATGAAATTGTTCAAGATGAAGATGAAGCAGAATCTTCTACACATTCAATTAGAATGGAAGAAAGTCTCCATGAAGTGACTCCTTCTCCTGATGCTTCGAAAGTTCATGAGATCTCTGATATCTCATCTTCTTATATTTCTGAAACAGAAGAAGACATTCGAATCTCTGATATTGAAGAAAAATACTGCTACACTTCCATGCAAACATTCACCGGTGATTTTCCTTTGAATTCTGTGCAAAATTTACCAGTAATTGCTTCCGAAAGTGAAGAGAAATTTGATTTTTCTCCCTCTAATGTTGCTGCTGGTGTGCAAATATGTAAAAAATTGGGTATTTTGGAATAAATATCATATTATAAGAGTGACACATTCGCTCCCCATGATCTATATCTTCCAGCAAATTCCTGCAGGATTGCATGCACCAAAATTCAGAATTTTGAAGAAGAAGAAAACTGTGCATCCACCGTCTCGGTTGACCATAATTTTGGATCTGATATGAACCTTATTGGATCTAATATGATATTATTTGGATCTGATCTGATATTTATTGGTTCAAAATTTCAGGTTCATAAACCTTCAGTACTGCTTGTAGCTGTTCTCATCAATGGTGTGAAGAAACAAGTACCGCAAGTCTCCTTCAAAACTGCTACTGAGGATTTGATTTCATTTCATAGTTTTGGATATGTTGTGAACTTATTTAGATCTGATTTACATTCTGATCTGATATTATTTGGTTCATATTTTAAAATCCAAGAGCTTTCAGTCATGCTTGTAGCTGCTCTCACCAATTCCGGTGTGAAAAATCAAGTACCGCAAGTCTTCTTCAATTTTGCTGCTGGGGATTTGGTGTTAGTTTCCTCCTGTGAGGTTGCTGATATTTTATTTTGTGAATCATTAGATATTTCAGAATCTATATCAGATTATGGAGCTCAAGCATTCGCTCTCCACAGTCCCAGGGATTCTCTACCTTTGGTCACATGCTCATCTCCTCACAGAACAAGCAAAGAGGAAGACATTCTGCATCCGCATGGACACTTGCTCCTAAGATTTGGGGCTGATTTTACCAGTCATGGTTTTCTGTTCAAGGCTGCAACATATCAGTTTCTTGAGTGTTCCACACATGGTTTGAATCCTCAAGAACCTTTGCTCTCTCTTCAGATGATTTCAGTTGTTCTACATGGGTCCGGTTTCCACCGTGCAGCTGTTTATATTTCTGATTCAGTTGAGTGCATTGTTCTTCTTCCAAAGTGGAAGATTCCTCCAGACATATTCATTTAGTTTGGATTCAGAGTTTCACATGCACAGTCTCAGGATGCTGCTGCATAGAAGAACCAAATTCTTGATTTACTGCTTAGTTTGAGGGGGGGTATTTTTCCCATGAGGTTTTTCTCCGTTTCCTTGGTTATATTAAGCAGTTACTTTATTGTACAGGGTGACCTATGGCCTTTTTTGCCAGGGCCCTAGCATTTTATGCATCTATGTTTTCTAACTCTTCCTGAGTATAGCTTAAGGGGGGGTGTTGGAGACATTTACCTTCATACTCACTCCTTCGGTCAAATTGGCCTAGTTAAAACAATATCCTAAGTTTAATTGACATCAGTGGAGCATTAATTACCATCATCCCAGTCACTCCCACACCTACCTACAGTCAAGGAGGCTAACTTAGCCTTTCCTACAGTCAAGGAGGCTAACTGGAGCACTCCAGGGATGACCTGTGTGACATTCATGCACCTAATTGCTAACTGCGGGTTACTTTCAGTTCAACCAATCAGTTACAATCAGTTAAGCTGCCTCCATGCATTAAATATATTATTTAATCATTATTTATTGATTATTTTATTATTATTTAATGAACTGGAGTGAACTAGGCGCCTTCACCAACTTCTGATGGTCAGTTCAGCTTCAGTTAACCTCATCAAGGTTTATTGGAGTCATGCAATACTAGCACTTGATGGTTGGTTGCTATGACATGTGTTTGATCTCCTTCAGTTGAGATTAAGTCATTTATTGCACTCCAACTTCAGTTAGGATTGGTGAGTCAATTAAGTTTTTTTTGTCAAGTGGTTAACTGCGTGGTATTGCATGGCAAAGAGTCAGTTAAGCTAGACTCATGCATGGGAGTTCGAATTGTCCCTTAGTTATTCGAATTCTTCATTGAGTTAAGCCATTGATCATGCATGGTATTGTAATCCTTTATTGTTTATATAATATACAGAGAGGAGACCTATTTGGTTCCTGAAAATTTCCAATTCATGAGTAATTGTTAATAATTCTTTGATGAGATTGAATCTTAGTTCCTAGATCATGTGCAAGAATTAATAGCAGCGTCTTGATTTCTATTCTGAATGCATCTAATTCGTCCTGGCGCAACTTGATGGTTTCCTGGATCTTACCTACATTTGGATGGTACTGTAGGTTCGCCCATGCTTCTATGCTGTCTTCCATTAGTTTTGCGACACTGGCCACATTATCTGATATGTTTGCTATTGAAGCCTTGATGTCCTGCTGACGCTGTTCTCGGACCTTGGGTGGAGTATCAGGAGGAATGCGGAGTTGAAGTTCTGCAATCTAGTGCTGGTGTTCTATCTTCATCCTTTCAACCTCGCTGCGGGACTGCTGAGCATAGTCTCTCAGCTTAGCAATTCTCTACTCTGGTTCCTCTGTTCCCTGTATGTCGGAGTTAGAAAGACTTCGACATGCCTCGTTCAATGCTCGCAGCAGTGTAGTTGTTGTATGTTCAGCCTCTTTCTTCTATTGTGTGATGTCTTCTAGGTGTGCCGCCAAGGTTTTGTTTTGTTTGATGGTGTCTTCCAATTGGGCTTGGGACAAGTGGGTTTGGGCATGGATTTCCTTTGTAATCGCGAGCTGGCAGAGGTGCAACTCTAACATAGACATCTTTGTATAATCGACCCTTGCGGTTATATCCATCTGTGGTTGGGAGTCTGTGTCAGGCTGTATCAGAGTTGCGCTTGCTACCTGTCCCTGGTGATCTTTGGGTGTCCATTGCCTAATATCTTGCTGCGTGGGTGCTGTAGTGCTACTTGTCGCAGTACTGTGCGTTGATTTTGCTGCTAGCTCTTTTAGCTCCGATACCCTGTTTGCGATACCTGAGAGCCCGGCAAGATGCAGTTCCACAAAATCTGACCATTTTTTGGTAAGTGCTGTGGTAGACTTTTCTAGATCTTTCTCTAGTGTATCCAGCGTGACAGTGGCTTCGTCCTCAATATTTTTGTCCTTCGATGCTTTTGCCTTTTTGCGGGAATGCGGCTTGGTTACCTCAGCTAGTTCTGGTGATTTGCGCTTCATTGGTGGGTTGGGGTCTGATATGGTATTGACCGACTCCTCATCCTGTTCATCTTGTTCATCTTGTCCGCCATTTCCACCCTGGCCGTCGACATCCATCTGTGAATCACTTAGGTCTTCACTCTCTTCCGACGGGTTTTGCTGCTGCGCCTGGCTAGTACCTATGTCAATATTGGTAGCTGGGGGAACCGGAATAGAGGGTTTTTTTCCTAGATCTTTCAGCCACTCGACCGGCCAGTGCTGAACTATCCACCTGATATTTGGTTCGGTAACTACATATGGCAATTTGTGGCATTGCCGTTGTGGATCTGTATGAGCTTACATGAACACATAATGCATATCGGCACTAAAGTGCGCGAAACCTTCGTATTGAGAGAACACTTCGTTGGTAAGTCGAGGTGTTCGCACAATCTCATAGTGAATACTCATAGCATAGAAGACGAACACAGTGTTCGTCAGCTGCTGAGTTTCCTTATCTGAAGATAGCCATAGGGAGGCATACCTCGCTGCTGCTGGCGTGCCGGGGCTTAATTCTACAAACTGGGCTTCGGTGGGTTCTTTCCACCCAACTAATGCAATAAGGATTAGAAGCCAGGAATAATGAAAAGGTCTACCTTTTTCTTGCGCATCGCGGGCATCCTCTAGAAACTCCTTCGCAAGATATTCGGCCCAATTATAAGTATACCCCTCAGCGCAGTTCATAGAAATACGGATAACCAGAGCAGGTACTTCAGTTGGCCTGCATTTCCGTATGAGTTTGCAAGCTAAGAGTTCAGCTGCAAATCGAATGGGCTGCTCCTGGATCGCGGAAGTGTGATACCCCCAATTCCCTTTTGTCAGGCCAAATTGCTCTTTCATGGTTTGCGCGAGCTTTGTATTGTCATGTTTGGACGGAAATTCAGTGCCCGGATCAGGTCCGGCCATGGGTAAACCTATGATCTTATGGATGAGGGTGGCGTCAATAGGAATTTGCTGGTCCCCGATCCATAAATAGCCATCATGTACCAGTGCTAGTAACTGCTTGGCTGCCACAGTCACATGGATGCCGCGACCGAAATGGGGAATGTGAAGTATCTTGAGCAGGCCAACTTTGTCTAGGCCCGCAGCCCATGGTTGCACTTCTAGTAGGGTGACCCCATGATCCGGGTACTTGACGCGGTGCAAGTATTCTGCTAGTTCAAATTGTGGAAACTTGCCATGGTCATTGGTGTCGTGATCGCTGTACTTAAGCCGATCAATCTTCCCTGTCATATTCCCTATCAATTGCACTCCCTGTGGCAGCAAGGGTGTGGCTAATGTAAATTTCTTTGTTCGTCGTGGTACCGCGGTACCTAGGTGAACAGGTGGTAGGTATGGTGTCCTTGGTGGTGGAATATTCTCCCGTCCCCCGGCTGGGGCCTGTGCAGAGCCAGAGGGCTCCATAGGATGAGCTGCTGGTGTTTGCCCTGTTTGCCGCTGCCGGTCTTGGTTGCGCTTGGTGCGAACTTCAGTTCTATACTTTCTCCTGGCAGACCGTGTTTGTATCGGCCGTGGTGGCGCTGAGGGAGTGTCTTCACAGTGAGCTAGGGCAGGCGGCCAATTAGAGTAGGTGATCAGACCCTCTTGCTCGAATTCTCGGACCAAAGCGTCAATATCGCGTTCGGTAGTCATGGGTTCACTCAGAAATCTTGAAGAGGTGCATAATGCATTTTTCCCTAACTTAGGCATCTTCTTATACACACCATCAATCAAGTTGGGCAGGACAGTGCATTGAATGCACCAAATCTGACGAAAATCTTGTCCATGTGGAGTGCGATTGCCGGTACTGGTCTTAATACAGTCACTTAAAGCAATTAAAACTCTGCCGCCACCAAATTGGCTGCTTCCCAACAGTCGGATTTTGAGCCTCGCTATGTTTTTGGGCCTTGGCAGAATCGTGGTTGAAGCTTCGGAAGAACAAGCACCCTTGGCACAATAGTGCCCTTCGACCCGACCTGATAATGTCTGCGACAGGACCCTTAGGTTTGAGGGTCTGGCATCGTGGCTCTGCCCCTTGGTTTGGTATTCAATTCCTGGGTGATCATCAGTTGCCCTGTCGTGGTTTGATCGAAAAGCTATATCTACAATAGGACCAGTTTTGTTAATAGAGAATGTGATAAAAAAGCTATCAATAAGATAATCCCCACTTATAGTACCGTGTCGGAGCTCAACCTCCATGTGCCAATTTTTCGCAACAGGATCCAAGATATACACGCACTTATGCACCCACTCCTTGTGGGGTGTGTTTTCCCTTGCTGTATAATTTTGCCTCGAATATCCCTGAAGGCTATTCGACCCTTTGAACTTATTGCGCACCTCTTGAGCCCGGCTTACGAATCTGGGGCGCATGAATTTCTGGCAGGTTCCCCGACTGGGGTTAGACTTTGTAGAATCGGTCCCCCATGCTGCAGTAGCTCCTAGTGCTATTTCCATGCGCTGGGTGTTTTGTGACTGAGATGGTCGGTCTGACATATGTGCAAGAAACTCCCCAGGGTCTGTCATCCCAACATATGCAGGCAACTCTCTAGGCTGTGCACTAAGGAATCTAAGAGACTAGGTGATTTGCGCGCATCTGTGGCCATGTAGCTCGTACAGTCGATTCTGCCAGTTCTCCAGACCATCATCTGAATCAGACATGCAGGAGCTATCACATTGCCAATCTATTACACCATCATCGTCAGGCTCGACATAGTCTGCGTCCTTGGCTGAGATGTTGTAGATGTGGTCTAGAGTATCCTGCTCCCCTTCATCTCTGAGGGGTTCTGTATATCTTTCTCCCTGGGATGGGTCTAGGGGTATGATAACGCGTAGACCATTTCCTTCAAAGGTCATCTGTCTCCTTTTAAGTTTGATGATTGTAGCATTGGCCATATCCCACCCAATTCCCAACAGGGATGGATAAGGGTTGTTGTCATCAATGATCTCAATAGCTTCAAAATCTTCTAGAGTGCTGACCCCATCAATGTCGATTGGAACACTAAGGAGTCTCCCTAGCGGTACAATCCTTTGCTGGTTGGCTAGTCGCAGTTGTATAGGTGACCAAACCAGGGAAGGATTTCCCATTTGTCCCCAGGTCTTCTTGGGTAGGACATTAACATCTAATACAAGATCCAAAATGACATCAGTCATGTCATATTCTCCTATCTGAACGTTCAGTCTCATTTCCCTTCCCGTTCTTCGGACACGACTAATAGTTTTCTCCTGATCAATTCCTCTCTGAGGGTCTGTGACAGCAAGAACTTTTTCCAGCTCTTTTAGAGCATTCTGATTCTGCAAGAGTTTCATATAGCTATGCAAGAAAGAGGATAGTGTACTTACTTTATCCATCGAGGCCTCGTGTGGCTATGAAGCCTACTGAGGTTGCCGTGCAGGTAGTTCGATGGTGCCAGGGTCAACAATATCGCACTGGGCCTCCTGAACTGGCGCTTGGTCCTTCACAGGGTCCAGAGCTGGGGCTTTCTTGGAGGCCTTATGTGTGCACACCGCGGCAGGTGGCTTTGGCGTGTCTTGAATATGCGTCGTAGCTCCACTCCGAGTGACCACATTGAGGGCTGGGGAAGGCCTTTGCTCCATAGAAATCAACTGAATATTTGGGATAGGGGCATGGTTGTTTTCCTGAATCTTCATGAGGAGTTGGGGGCACTGTTCAATCACATGGTCCACTGCGCGACAATACCGACAGGTCGTAGTGGGGTTTCGACAGTCGCAAGCCAAGTGACGAACTTGGTTACAATTGTAACACACAACCTGGCCTCTACCTCTTCCGATCATCCCACCACGGCCGCGACCGCCAACAGCACCTCTGCCGGAGCCGCTGCCACGGTAACCATAGCCATCATTAGTCTGGGCTTCATTGTGGACGCGGTAGGCATCAAAGGTGCGCTCTCGCATAAGGTCGTAGCTACGACACTTTTCTTCAGTATTCCCTACAGACTTACAGAACTGGCAGTAGGGGTTTTTGGGAACTTGAACATATCTCTGAAGAAGATGGCAGTGCTCAGGGCGGTGCTGGCCAGGGGTTCGGCCAATATCACAATATAGAACACCGACATTAAATTGGTTGGGCATGCCCGTATTTAGGTATGTTTTGGCCATGGGGCACTGGTCCCGATCGTGACCCTCGGACCGACATTGCATACACCAGACCTCCTCGCAACTGGTTTTGGCTTTTTTCATGTCGCGAAGCTCCAGGGCCATAGCTGCCAGCTGCGCTTGTATTTGAGCAATACCAGAATCATTTCCAAGGGAGGAGGTCTCCAGCTTCATTGCGATTTCCAGATCCTCTTGCTGGTAAGCAACCTTCTGTTGCATGAGCGGAGTTCTGATATACGGCAACAATGCTGCGATAAACCATTCCTTGTGCTGCGCAGGACTAATGGTGAAGCTGATTTGGTCCAAAAGAACTTTGAATATCTGGTCAAAGTCCCACACGGATTCACTGCGCTGCTGTTGAATCTCTTTGAGTTCAGTGATGCTCTGTGACTCTGACTTTGGTTTCTTAAATTGCTTAATGATGGAGGCCTTGATTTCATCCAAAGTGGGGTGCTGATTACTGGAGAATTTCATGAACCAGGTCAAAGCCCGGTCCGCGAAAGGAAGTAATGAGCTGCGCGGTTCTCACATCCAGGTCTCTAATACTCTTCGCGTTCCAGACGGCCTCACATAAAAACCAGAACTGTTCTGGATCTTCTGATCCCGTTCCTTTGAAGATAGGCATCTTAATGTCATATGCTAGGTGAGCCATGGTGGTTCTGGGAGGGTTAGGGGTGGGACAGGACGTTGATGGAGGGGGGTTACATGGGCAGATTGACCTGTGGCCGGAATACTTGGACTTGGTTTCCTGTCACACTGCGACCGAACTTTAGGGGTAACAAAGCGACGCTGCGGAGTGACGGGAGGGTTTCCTACCGAGGGGTTTTCTTCAGGGTCTGGATGTGGAGGGTTTATAGGGGGAAGTGCGGTGTTCTGTCCTGAGGAGTAGGACTCAAAATCTATTTTGGACCTTTGCTCACTTAGCGGCAACCCACTTCGTGCGTCTAAAGTATTCTCACTTGCAAACATATGTTAGTACTACTAAACTAAGAGTATGATTAAATAATAATATACCCTTTTCAACCAATAGTATTTTGATCTTCAATCTTAAGGAATTTAAAAACATACCACGAGGGCCTTTGAAAAACTATCGTTCAGCTTCGCTAAAAGAAGTTCTCGTGTCAATGGAAAACTCTGTCACGAAGGCTTCCAACGTGCGCATCATCCAAAAGTCAACAGCGCGGGAGACCTCGTTGTTCACGTGTTGCACAAGATTGACCCTTGCGGGGGTCCACACAGGAATCCGTCGAGCTTGAAAGTTTGTCCTCCTCTCTGTTAACCTAGACAACCACTGGTGCAACTCTATGTGGATACTACCAAAGAAAATTTCATAAGCATCACAAAAAACATACCTTTGTAAAAAGTCACTTGCGCTTCAGCACGGATTCGTATTCTCTTGCTGCGCGAATTTCAGACAGGTCTCACCAAACCAATCACCGATTTCCTTCACAGAGGGCCTCCAGATCATATCCCCTGAGGTACAATGTAAACCCCTCTTGAGCAGGAACTGAGTTCAACCGACAACGAAACCAATTTTTTGGGAAATAGGGCAGACCCGAGTTAATCCTTATGAGTCGCACCAACAAAAGACCCACTGTGTTGGCCCTTTCAGCAACAACCTGCATGCAGGTTGCAGTCTCACCTGAAACAGCAATGGGGTGCCACAGAATCAGGTTTGTGCATGCAGAGAGGGATATTACTGTACCTTAGCCTTTATTACACTTGTTAATCAATACTTGTAAAGTTACCATTCATTCACATATAACTTCGTAGCATAATAAACAAACTTGACTTGCGTAACCCACTACAGGGAATTCACAGCGAAGCTTATTACTAGTAGTGATCTATGTTATCAGATGTATACAGTTTTAATGCATGAAAAAGAACAGAAATAGAAACAACACAATAAACCATGACACCAAATATAACGTGGTTCACCCCCAGTGTAGGGGCTACGTCCACAAACTGTGTTTTATTCCTCTTGCTACAAAACCACAGTTGATCTGCACACTCAGCTACAGATCCCTTCAGTCCTTAACAACCGTGCACACAGTAGCAGGCCTCTGTGCACACAGCTGCAGATCTTTCTTTCTCTTCTTACAAAATAAACCCTCTGCGCACACAGCTGCAGAGGTCGTCCACGCACACAGCTAGGACTCAACCTTTCCTTACAAAATCAACCTTACTTCGCCTTAATCTTTCTTTACATCAAAAAGCCTAACTCTTTCTTATTTACAAAAATACCTATTTATACATCGCGCTATTACAAAACCATGGCTTCAGACTATGGGCACCCAAAAAACCCTAAACCCTGGATTTAAACCATGGGTTTATTACAAAAAGGGGTTTTGACTTACCCCGACACCCCTAAGACTATTTTGACCCATAACTCTGCTTACCAACAGCCGCGAAGTTACCAAAACTAATAGTCCCTAGGGTGCGTGCCCCAACACTCCCCCTTGGAATAACACCATCCTCGGTGTTCCATTACATATATACAATACATATACAGTTGCACATCAAAATTTCAAATTTGCAGATGTGTCCCATGTTCAATCGTATACTTTGAACGTTCACGACCAAGCTCTTCAGCTTCCATGGACTTCTCCTGCTGGTTCTAAGCTTCCAGCTCATCCTGAAGTCTAGGAACTTTGCAGCTACTGCCCTTATCATGTTCTCTCCTTCCTTTCCATTGTCGATGGCTCCCAGAAGGCTTTTCTC
This sequence comes from Pseudotsuga menziesii, assembly GCA_001517045.1. Taxonomy (NCBI): domain Eukaryota; kingdom Viridiplantae; phylum Streptophyta; class Pinopsida; order Pinales; family Pinaceae; genus Pseudotsuga; species Pseudotsuga menziesii. Next base: position 289,125 of record LPNX010439196.1, read on the forward strand.
CTCCCTTTGCAACCCGATAGAGTCTTGCAAAATTCAGTGGTTCATCTCATTCTGCCTTCTCTGTATCTTGAGCATCTCCCCAATTTTCTCTTGGGTCTTGGCAATCATTTGAAGGATACTTTCAGCTAAGTCCAACAACTTTTGATCTACTGCAATAATCAACGTGCACCACCTGGTTTCACTTTTCTCACCTGTGAAATGCACCATTGAAATTCTATGAGACCAAGCATAATATAGGCATCAAAATCAGTTAGTTAATTACCCAATTGGCATGACAGTCCAAGTTACATTAAGGAAACTTTCATATTTTTCATGCCTCCCCCAACAGGCACATGAGCTCATTCATGTCCATTCCTGGGCAGGGAATTAACTATTTCAGCATTCACAATCTACTTTAAGCAAATACACACATTTCATTTCGATCATACATGCATTAAACAATCCTTTGTTTTCACAATGCATAAATGTGTGTATATATATATAATCAAAAGTCAAGAGAGAGCAGTAAAAGTTTTTTCCCTCTTTGTTTTGTTCCATCCTGGAACCCACACCATCGTAGTGGCTTTTCATGCTCTCAGCCTCTTTCACTTCACCGTGAATGATGGACCAATCCTTCTTGGTCATGACACTTAGTGTCTTCGGTCTATTCCAAACCTCTAAACCATGGAGTCTCTCCACATGGTTTGTCTCGGCTGCTAGGACTCCCCCGTCCTACTAGCACCTTTTTCATTACCACTCATCCCGAGCTTTCTAGGACAGTCACATGTCCACATGCACCTCTAGGATGCTCTCATAGTCTTCGCTTCCAGCGATACCTATATCTAAACATTGAATAAATTCACATGTTTAGTTTATTCTCATTAGTTTTTATCTCTAGAACAAGAGCTTAAAACATCATATCCAAATCATATACACATGTATATTCTAAAGCAAAATAATCCAATACTTATCTGTATTGTGCATTTCCTCGTTTTTCCACAGGATCCTGCTTCGCTTTGCAAGCCTTGGGATCATCTACGGACTTAGATGTTAGGCCAGCACGCAGGCTGCTTCACAACATCCTTTTATATATATATATATAAATCAGGCACAGTCAAGCCAACCTTCAGTTGGGTTTATCAGACCGTCCAGCCAAGCCAATACACAATTGGGTCTATCAAGCTGCTGCCAATCAAGCCAATACACAACTGGGCTTATCAGGCTGCTCAGCCAAGCCAGCTAATAGCTGGGTTTATCACACTACAGGTATTCAAGCCAACACCGTACCATTTCCACAATTTCCACATCATCAAATAATTACACAGTCAAGCCAACCTTTAGTTGGGTTTATCAGACCATCAACAATTCTCCATTTCTAGGTCTAGGATCTACTATGGATCCTCAGGCATATCACAGCCCATCATACACGTATACCAACACACACTTATATCAACAATAAACGACCATTTCCAGGTCTAGGATCTACTATGGATCCTCATGCATATCACAGCCCAACATACACTTGTGTCAACTATTTACCTTTACCTTTACCTTTACCTTTAGCCTATCAACACGAGCAACACAAGCAATACAAGCAAACTCATCAGTGTTATTGCTCTAAAAATTGTAATCATATTTCATATCATTCACTATCAAGTATTGAGACACCAGGAGTGCATCCACTCCCTAGAGTGTAATCAATATTGAAAACCCTTTCATGACTCAACATCGGAAAAGTGTGCACCCATTCCCGGTGTGTGCCATGCAGGCCCTGTGCATGCTCAAGAAATTGGTCATAATGGATATTAAATCAAAACATGTTCTGCATATGGAATTTAATAATTAAACATGCATATTCTTAGCGAGCGTCACATAACACTTATCCTTTTGCCGTCGCAGTATGCCTTTGTTAACGAGGAATGGAGGCTCCTTCCTTGAGTTAATAGTCCCTCAGTTTGCCATCCAAACTCCTTTTCACATTTCACACATGTCTTACTGACATAACCCATACCATCTCACTCATGTTATTACCAAACATGCAGTGCAGATGAGACATTTCCAAAATGTGCAATGGCTTTTCACCCGAAACCCATTTCCAAGATAAGGGAAAACCTTCCCATGAAGTTTGGCTCTTGCAGGTCATAAATCAGGAAACAAATTCAAGCAAGCCTGATGATATGACTCTGGCGGAGGTCAGTAATCAGGAAACAAATTCAAGCAAGCCTGATCATATATACATGGTAGGCCAGGCCTACCCTTTGTTACCATCTAAACAGTACAATC